>JAQFXZ010000332.1:0-21482 GCA_034694025.1 Ceratophysella scotica | reverse complement strand
TTTGCTTGAAAGTCTGCTATCCTATTGCAGCGGGAAGTTCCAAGCCGACCGCTGCAAAAGGATAGCTCTGCCATCAAAGGAGGGGAGGACCAGCCGCAGCGGGCCTCCAAGGAAGGGTTGTTTTACCATGACTCTTCCCTTCACATAACATAGTTCTCTACACCAATGTAGCAACTGAACCCGATGACTCAGATGCGGCAAGTTGGATTTTGAAAGCTTTTCTCTTGGCTTTCCGTTTTCCTCAACAATGTACGGCGTGGTCAGGCAACCTTCCTTACTGTTCCTTGCCGCCTGTTCAGTAGTTGATTTGATAGTGCATAATTAAAAAGCGTTTCTTCCTAACCGGTGAGCACCAAGCCCAACTGATGACCGACAACTGAAGAACAGAACTCGGACTAACGCAATTTTCACTATCCTGCATCCTGTGTGACTTGGGCCTGACCGTTCCTTGTTTCACATCAATAAGTACCAGCAACTGGTAGTAAGTATATAGTAGTAGCAATGACAAACAAATAATGAACAACAATTATGAGGATTCGTTAGTTTTGCCCTTGTAATTTGTAGAGATTTAGAATTTTTAAATATGTACGAAGGTGAAGGAGACATTATCTTCATCTGGAAACACCATGGAATTTGATCAAAACAACGCTGTTGGAACAACAACAACACCTGTCTCGACCTTGAGTTCGGAGGAAGTTCATTCCATTTCATGCTTAGAGTTTAGTCCACCTTCTCTCAAGAAGACTTTCTTGATGGCAGGAACCCTGGAGGGTAACGTATGTGACAGTGACAAGACAATGGGCATGGACATTGGATTGCTTACCATTTGCTCTGAGATAAGCGGATAACCTTGAAATAAGTACTATTTTTTCTATATAGATTCTCGTATGCCAAATTGACGAAACAACAGTACAAGGAACTTCTGGAGCAATCCAGACCATTCCAGGACCGATACTGGATATTTGCTGGAACAGTGTACGTAACCATGTTGTAGTTTTTTGTAACTAAAAATATATGGGATCGTTCTACTTCATTTCCTTGCAGGACGGCACGAAAGTGTACACAGCATCTGGGAATAAGACAGTAAAGTGTTGGGATTTGGCTTCGAACCAGACTCTCCAGCTTGGTAATCACGATGCTGCTGTAAAGTCTTGTCACTTCATACACAGTAACAACTACCAATGTGTGGTGACAAGTTCTTGGGATAAATCACTAAAGGTTTGACGTTTGACCTTTTAAAATGTCTCGCCGTCCGTTCCCAACTCACTATGCAATTTTCATTTGCAATGTTCAAATATGAGTCTTAATTTCTTAGTTCTGGGATGCCCGAACTCCAAAACCCATGGTGACCTTGACTCTTCCTGAGCGATCTTTTTGCGCAGATGTCGTATGTACTAAGAAATTTCATCAGCATTACTGTATATAGATTTATATTTATACCAAATTTTGCGTTTAATTTTAGAAGTACCCACTCGCAGTGGTGGGTACTGCAAGCCGTGACCTGATTATCTATCAGCTTCAGGGAACTCCAACAGAATACACACGAATTGAGTCTCCGCTCAGCTTGCAGCACCGTTGTGTTGCTTTGTTCAGGGAGGAAAAGGAGCCCGGGGAGTTTGAATATGGTAAGTGCCAATTTCATTTCAAAGTTATATCCTGAACCTGAACTGTGAGGTGAGCTGTGTATTCTAACGGACATGCTTCATTGATAGGGTTCGCCATGGGCAGTGACGAAGGCAAAGTGGCCATCCAGTATATCATCTCAAGCAACCCAAAGGATAATTACACTTTCAAATGTCATCGTTCCAATGGAGTGACAGGTTCCCAAGACATCTACCCAGTGAATAACTTAATACAAGAAATATGTCTAGGCACGATTTTCATACATACCTAACGGCTACTCTTTACAGGTTAACGACATCAAGTTCCATCCCATTCACGGCACTTTCGCCACAGTTGGCTCCGACGGGAAATTTAGTTTCTGGGACAAGGATGCACGAGCCAACTTGAAAGCTTCCGAAAGCATTGAACATCCAATGTCCTGCTGTGCGTTTACTTCAGATGGCAAGATTTTTGCTGGAGCAATCGGACAAGATTATTTGAAAGTTAGTGGCGGCTGCATCCAGCATCCTTTAGTCTTGGTTATCCATTTCTAATATCAATACGAAGTATTAACCATTATGTATATCGTGTTATGTATTTTTGCTTTCCCAGGCTCAAGACCACGACGAGAACATCCAAAATTCAATTTTCTTGCACGCCTGCATGGATGAAATGAAGCCGCATCGGAAGTCATGAATCAGGACTAGAAGTCGACTCAGAGCTAACCTGGCTCAAACATGTAAACTAGAATTAGAAAATTCAAATTCCGTACCAAAATTAATCAAACCCTAAGATGTTGAGGCTTTCCAATTGTAAGTGTGATTAGTTGAAGATTTTGACCACCAGAGAGGATATTTTGAAGTCGTGCATGGTCATATCTATACAGCGTTATGCTTTCCTATGGCTGACCACTACTTGTCACATTATATCGTACTGTTCCGCTAAACCAGCCTTTCTAAAAGTATGACGAGTATATTTCATCCAGTGTTTCGACTTTCAATAAAGTGATTTAAATCAGTGATTTTAATGATTTAAATCACCCAGCCCCAGGTGATTGAAATGATTGAAAATATTTTTAGCCAAAATGAGCATATAAAATAGAAAATTTAAAGAATAACTTAATGTATGAGTGGGCGGAGTGGTACTTTATTTGCAAAACCGCGGTAAATGTTTGAAATGGATGGTGGTATCTTGTCTCACTGGACACTGGTGGGCCTGACTTGGACTGCACACTGTACCTTGAACGGAGGTGGACATTGGACATGTAGTTGTATTAGATTATGTTGAATAATTTTTAAGACCTACTGAACCTAAGTCTTATGGCCTATTGTGTATTCTGTATCCTGCATTGTTGTTGTCCTAAATTCCTACTTTCAACGAGTGGGTGAATGTGAAGAATTAGCTTGGGGGATTGAGTGTTGTGTCGAGTAAGGTGCATGTGACGACGACGACTCAGTGACCAAAGACAGCAAATAACCAATTAATTTTCAGTTAAAGTTAATAATATAAGCTTTTCTTGTTTGATATTTGATGTATGCTGCATTTTGTAAGTCTTATTATAGGTACTTTAAATTCAAAATTTCCCGCAAAAACAGCAATTTCAATTGCTGCGATTCAACCTTTTTTTTTATTTAAATCGAGTGAAAATATGCAAAGTGATTGAAAGTCGAAACACTGATTTCATCAGAAAAATATGACAGAAAATAAAATTGTCATGTCTGATTTCAAAGTATGGTACCCGGAGAAGTGACTTTCGTAATTTTCGTCAAGATCTTGAAATAAGACAACATTGGACTACGAACACGTGCTCAAATTGATTACATTGCATTAAATAGCTTTGATATTTACTTGTAGCCGAATTTCTTGTCTTTTATTAATAGTATTACATATTACATGTTAAAGGAAAAATATGGGCTTTTGAAGCGGATCCAATTTCGGAAGGGAAATATCTACTTTTAATAATAACAGTTCGCTTGATGTTCCGCGTCAATTCTTCCGCCTTCAATTCATACAAGGAAAAATAACCTAAACTAATTGTATGTACAGTACATACACTCCTACAGTTAACATTTCATATCGTACTAGACTATATGTAGATATATTTAGTACAGTACAGAGAGGACAACCTTCAGTTATCAAATAATAGAAATAATTATATGACTATCCACAGAACTTTCATTCTCAATCAGGTGTACACCAAACACCAATAATGATTTCTAACTAGAGCACCTTCAGTTAACAGTTCACATTAGTTCCTTCCAGCCTAAATCAAATCAAAAGAAACCCAGATGAATTGAATACTAGTCATGTATTTTCATTTGCTAGAGTCAAGGTGACACGCGAGCCCAGTTTACTCAAAAACATGAACCTTTGTCATGGAGCCCGTGTCAAACCCTTAGCGTCAAACGTCAACCCCCATTAATGCTTTGAAGTGATTTCCAGAAAAACAATTTTTAGTTCTGTTTCAAAGAAATGTATTTTACTTTAGACCCACTCACAATACTGTCAACGGTGCATGATGCCTGGTGAAGAAGAAGAAATGTCATTCCTTGGAGTCAAATAAATATCACCTTCGAGAATCAGGATCTTTTAAAGTGATACGGAATGTGACATGTGACGGGCGTGATGTCACATGAGCTAGATTCGTTAGGCGGCACACATAATAGAGAAGAATGTGGGTTTTTGAAATTTTGGAAGTCGGCCATCGTTTTTTCTTGTAGATCTACAGCCTAGTTCAATTTTTGATTTCTAATGCTAAAACGAGGAAGTAGAATTTAGCTAATTTCTAATACGACAATGAGTATAGAGCCCATTACTACATCCATACACTAAATACTACGTCTAATTTACGGGATTTCATTTACAAACAATGGAAATTGAAAAATTCAACTAGAGCTACAACAAATACGGTACATAGCGAGAAATATTTACATATAGAACGATGCTATACTGTAATTCGGCGAAATCAAAGCAGAATTTAAAACTTTCAAATTCACAAAATTTTATTCTCAGCCAGATTTGAGTCACTTCTGAAATCGTACATGAAAATTTGTTTAGCGCTTAGCTTATCTTATGAGAAAAAAACTTGTCACATTTTTAGCTATGTCAGGTAGTGCTGAAACGTGCAATATAATTTGGCAAGTGTTTAACCATAGGAAAGCAGAACTGTGTAAATTCTCATCGACGATTTCAAAATATAAATTTTGAAATCGTACATCAATAATTCTTTATGGGAGAAAACTTGTCAGATTTTAGGTTAGGTTGTGCAGAAACGTGCAATATAATGTGACAAGTGGCTAGCCGTAAGAAATCATGAATTCCCATGTAGGATTTCAAAATTAAAGACAAATTTTGAAACCTTGCGTCGTGCATGGAAACTATTGGGTAAATCTCCTCATATGGTGACAACTTGCCAGATTTTAGTAGGTTAGGTTGTGCAGAAACGTGCAATATAATATGACAAGTGGTTAGCCATAAGTATGCATTACAGGGTTTAAATTCTCATGTACGATTCCAAAATAGCAACCCGACACCGAAACCCGACTGGAGGCCGTTAGCAGTTAAATTACATAGAACTTCTAATGTTTATAATTCTTATTTTCTGAGTTTGAAAACAATAATAAAAGTCATTCATGTTCTTGCTCTCATATATAGTAGTTTTAGTGATATCACGACATGTTCTTTTTGGTTTCCTCCTTACACATTAAGATACGGGGGTTCTAAGTTTAGTCTTAGTTAGAAAGTACATGTGAGTCAAAATAAGTGTAATTCAATTACATCTAGTCCAAATCCTACAACTAACACCGAGACCTACAGCTACCACGTGGAACATTGAGTTTAACATTGGGGGAACTGAGAAGGGAACGTGTTCCCGAGAAATATTTCTTGGGAATAAAATGAGGCTGGCATGACACAATATTTACACACTAGGAGGAAATATGAATTTATGAGAGAGGGAAACGGAATGCACACTAGTCGAATACAGTTGTAAAAAGAATCATAAAATATACGTTTTTGGTTTGGGACATTCAGCACTGCTTTCTCTCTGCCCAAGATGAATTCCAGACTCCATTATTTCTCCTTCAAACCAAAGAACCGAAAATAAAATGTACGAGAAGTTTTACTCTTTTTTTTAGGACATTCTTCATGTTGATCTTGTTGGTAGAGCTTCATTCGTCCTTCTGTGGTTCATGTTTGAATTAGCCCCATTTCTGAAAAATCCCCATTCTTTGACACTGACAGTTGGAGCCCCAGAGGTTACATCGACAGGCTCCGCCGCTACAACAGTCGTCGGGTCGATGGTCACAACGACTTCCACGCCGAATGCATGAACGTCTGTAAACATAGATCACAGGAGAGCGTCTAAACAGAAAATTAGAAGTGTCAAAATAAAGATCACGGAGTATGCAAATGCAAACAGGCAGAGATGCCAAGACACACAGAAAGTTAGGTTTGCTTCTTTCACTCTTTCACCCAATTTCCTTTGCTTGCAGCTCGCAATCAGATAACAAGCTGGTTTCGGCTTTAGTTGCAGCGTTCTCAGGCAAAGTGCGAGGAGATTTGACGCATTTGCTCTGACTTTCTTCAGCAACTTTTGATGCAGAGACAAGAATTGCTGGAACTCGGTTCATTGCTCGATTTCACTTGCACAAGCCGCATTATTAGATTTTGCGTCGCACAAAGAATAGTGACTAAATTTCTTCAAGCAACTAGAATTGTGCAATCGACCACATGTGAAAGTGGCAAAATTAATAGTCAGGCAATAAGTGGCGAATACCAGAAAGAAAAGTGGCGAGACCGGTTTCGTGATATTCAAGTAACAAAATTTGAGCCGGAAATTTTGATCGGCAACGAACTTGGGGAAAATTGAATCGAAAATTCGGATCGACAATTGAATTGGGAAAGTTGAGTCGAATATTTTTATTGACAAAGAATTTGGAGAAAGTTGAGCCGAAAATTTTGATTTACAAAGAAATTGGGGAAGTTGAGTTGAAAGTTCAGATTGACAAAGAAATTGGAGAAAGTTGACTTTAAAATTTTGATTGACAACGTTTGGGAAAGTTGATTCGAAATTTTTGATTAACAACAAAATTGGGAAAAGTTGAATCGGAAATTTTTAGTAACAACTAAATTGGGAAAAGTTGAGTGGAATAGCTTGAAAATTTTGATTGACAACGTTTGGGAAAGTTGATTCGAAAATTTTGATATACAACGAAATAGGGAAAAGTTGATTTGAAAATTTTGATTGTCATGAATCCAAATTTTGATGGACAGCATGCGCGACAGTCATGTCGAAAATTTTGATTGCTAACGAAACTGGGACGGTTAAATCGAAAATTTTAATTGAACCAAACCCGGGAAAGGTGGGTCGAAATTTTTAATTGAAACAAACCCGGGGTAAGTTGGGTCAAAAAATCTTGATTAACAACGAAATTGGGGTAAGTTGAGTCATAGCATTGCTAATGATATTGGGGAAAGTTCGGTCATTTTATTCTTAACAAAATTTGCGTAAAGTGAACCCGAGCGCTGAACACTGAACGTTGAAATTCTGTCTATTCTCTTGATTTTTAATTATTTAATTAATTATTGGCAATTTTCAATTTTTAACTTTCGTTAAATTGATAGCGCTGTACACAGAAGGTACAGCGAGTTACCGCTGCTTAATAATTATATTTTTTGTCTTGATAACCAAATATCGTCTCAATTCATGTAACACACTAAAGCATCAAGCCGTTGCGTGCATGCGTCTTTATTGTCATGCGATTCGCGGTTTGCGTTAATGAACTGACAATTCACTTTCTAATTTACGTTAAATGCGCGTTTGTTTAAAATTGCCAGACCATTGAAGGTTTCATGTTGAAGAATCTGTAAAATTTTACCAGCTTGAAGTATTTACTATTCTAATTTATTCTAGCTGAATGTTTTATTTGAATATACAGAACACGGAACTAGTTCATTTTAAGGTACGAGGTCGAGGTTATTTATCATTGTCATCACAGGAGTGAACAACATACTTCAAATTCCAATTACACTCAGTTCATGCATTCCACAGAACACGTAACACACGAACAAGCTATTAGAGATTCAGGCATGCGAGCAATTGGATTAACTCACGACTCAACACTCATGCAACCACAATTCTTAATTAGTCATTCCTCTTCATTAGAACCAAAAACCCACACAGAACACAAGACACGGGGGCTCATTCCAAGCTTCACCTCTCATGATCCTCTAATATTTTATTCAGAACAATGCATAGCTTTTCTATAGACTTAACCCTAGAATATTCCACATTCCAGAGCATATCACTCATTCAGGGAAACACACAATTTGGAATCATTGATTCCGCTGGAATTTGAGCAGAGGAGGTCGTATAAATAATATTATGAATTTCTGATTGGAGCATTGATACGAAAGACTCGTATAACTTTCCCCAGAACGGAAATTCATTATTCCCACATCAATAACGTCCCATCATTCAATTCCTCATGCCTTGGTTTGGTAGTTTGGTATTCTGACCAGTTTTCCATTGAGCACGTGCCGTAGTGCAAGGGTTGCTTCCTAATTTTTACATATTTTTTGAAGAGTTGTAAAACAGGAAAAAGTGAATGGATTGAGCTGAAACTTTCACCACGTTTCAAGTAGTAACTGAGTTAAATTGTAGTAAAATTGGTTAACGCTATGCATATAGACAGTTTTGACTATAATTTTAGCCGAATTTAGCTTGTCATTTTTTGAGATTTTTTTTCATTTGCTCTGTTATTTTTCTTTTATTTTGGACTAATCGTTGACCTTATTCTGAGAAGACAGTGTATTTCTTAAAATGTATGCCTAAAGTTTAAAAATTAAAGTCATCCATTTCTGTTTTACAGGTTTTTCAAAAAATGACCGGAAAACACACCGCACCGCCTTTGGATGATTTACAAAATATATTATTTGGCCTGTGCTACTTTTAAAATATCTTGAAGTCTTTACCAGAAACAAGAGACTCTATATCTGCTCGATTGTGGAAATATTTGACAAAAGTCTTAAAAATTTCAAAGCATTAATTGAAAAACTGCAACTTTCAACTAGAACTGTAATAAAACAGCATGAACATTTTAACCAAGTCTTGCTGCAACGAAATTTAGTTGTGATTTTACATGTGCTGAAAGTTTCAGCTCGATTCAATCATTTCTGTCTTTACAGCTTTAAAAATGGTTCAAAATTAGTAAAACAACCCTCATACAAGCAGCATGCAAATGGAGCTACTAAAATGCGGTCAATGAATAGCATGCAATTGAGAACATGAATAGAACTGAATTAAGCCCTGGAATTTGGACTAACTCCAAGCTTTCTCCAACTTTCACCAGTCAAAGGTTAGTGTATGGAAAAGCCGGCACAGGAGAACATAGAACATGCTCAAACTTGTCACATTTAAATGAATGAAGGATTCAATGCAGATGACTGTTTCTCTAGCAAAGCGTTTGGGAGTGGGTAATTTATGTAGATTCTGGATGGCCCCAATTCCTATCTCCTTTACACACTGAGTGAAAATTGGTTTGGTGATGGCGGATGGTGTGGGCTGGTCTTATCTTCGTATTACGAGCTCACAGGCCATTGTGCCTTTTGTTCGGACCTACAAGGCTCTAAAGAAACCTATTATTTTCAACTTTCAACGCCCTATCACTTCCTCACTTCTCAATGGCAGTGATTGAGTGCACTTCAGATGTAATTACTGTGTTTTCCTGATATCAGTCGAGCTCCGCTGACGAAATCATGAGAAATGAGAAACACCAAAGAGCAGACGTCAGAAGGGTGAGAGTTTTTGCTCAAAACTTGGGTCCACTTAAGGCTCTTGTACAAGCGTGGAATTAATTAGAATCTTGCCATTCGGCACAGTATATATATCGTATGCATAAATTTCTACTGTCATTGTTTGCGCAGTTGTGCGACAATTTGGTAGGCTAATTCTATTCTGCAAAGGTTATATTAGCATAGACAGCCGACAGCCCGAAAGCTAAATTAAAATTGGTGCAGTTTGTATCATATTTCTGCAAATCCGCAAGGGTCATTTCAAAAGTTGTGTCGCATCTCTTTGAGAAGAGATATGTCTGGTAAGGACGAATGAATTTAAGCCGACGTTACTTTATTGATTAATGAATTAACAATATTTTAGTCAGAAAAAATTGGTCGAAAAATATTTAACCCGCCACTACTTATGAGATTTCAAATAAAATCTATGTTTCGAATTTGATGCAAAAACGCGTCGAAAATAGGGATTAACCGCCGTCACGAATATTTATCATTCCCTTCTGAATCCAGATTTTATCGAAAGCTGACTTTTCACTAATCATCAAGTTAAAAAATGTACGGCCAATAACGCTCCGCACAGGGTTCTCCTGTTTCTGGCCCGGTACAAAATTTAAAACTGACCAAATTGCATGTTCACTGCATTGCACGACACGACGCGTGTCAATTCACAATTCGAAACATAACTCAATGGTTGATTAATCTAAATTAATTAAACTTATATCGTAACGAATGTATGTAAATAGGCTCTATTTCGCTAATCACTTCTATAGATAAAGTGTCCCAATTTGAATGCGAATTTTTCGAATTTCGCGGTACAGCAAAAACAGGTAAGTCACGTGGCAAAAACAATTTTTCAAAATATTTTTGAATTTTTTAGATTTTGTACATCTGTCTGCCGCTTTATGCACGTTTTTCGATTTAACCACGTGATTTTCCTGTTTTATTTCTACCAAGTTTTTTTATTCATTGCGTTCCAATTGGGGCTTTCAGTATCTCAAGAGGCACCGCGCCAGAAATTCGAACTCTCCTTCAAAATCTACTCGGATGAACCGAAATTAATCTTGGAAGGTACAAATAAGATTAGGTGGAAAATTTTTGCCAATGTCAAAGATCAACTATTTGAAAAATTTGGAGTTTGTTAAACTTTGCGCGTAAAAGCTGTAAAATATGGTCGCGACAGAACTTTTGAGAGGACCCTCGCAAGCACTGCTGCAGCTGTTCCCTTGCTTCAAAAATAGAGGAGCAAGGAGCACATAATATAATAAAAATGACTAGAAAAGAACGTCAAGCCACAAGGATTTTCCCAATGTCACCCAAAAAATGTGGCTGGAATCAAAGTCAGAAAGTTTTCAGACCGCACTCAGCTCTGTCTTCATTTAGAATAATTTAGGGTTCAAAAAAAGTGCAAGTTACTTTACATATGTCTTTCAAACTTTCACCAGCTCCTCGTGAACGCAGTGCTAAACTTTCCTTTTTAAATTATGCTTAATTCCCATGCATCCATCATTTAATCCTAATCGATGCTTGACATTCAAACTTCAAACTGACGCAAGTGTGACGCGAGGTCCTTCAACTTCTGACGCTAAGTTTATCGTGAATCCCGGACTTTTCGTCGACTGGACGGTCCGCCGTTGACATAGTCCGTCGACGAACGGTCCATCGGCGGACTATGTCATCGGCGGACCGTCCAGCCGACGAAATGTCCGCGAACCGTTTATCGTATATAAAAATAGCTTGGGTAGGCGTGGTTACGATAACCAAATGCTCTACCGAAGGAAATCCATAGATAAACTTTAGTTCATTCGACAGCAACCACTAATTTAACCGCTTCTATGGCTATTCACATATTTGCCCATATGGAGCTATTTAAAACAAGAAACGCGGCACGTGGACCGTGTAGTACTACGTACTGCACAGCAATTGGTCGACGTCGGCAGCAGACGGAACTTTTCTAATTAAACTCATTCCAGTTTCCAGTACTCGTAATTTTGTAAAACTTTTATTACCATTTAGGAGACAATAAAAGTTCTATTATTATATTTCCCAACTTCTCCGCATATTTTCCTACAATGCCTTAAGCCTGATACACAGTTCCTACCTTGTTATAACTTTGTAAAAGTTGTGTGTGACGTGTGGACCGGATTTGCAATTATTAAACGCTTCCTTGCTCCCCTGTCACACTTTTGTCCACACTCTACCCAGAAACTTTAAATGGAAGCCAATTACGTTTGTATGCCACTTATCCGGTTCTTTCAAAATCCAGTTCGGTCCTTATGTCCTTAAAAAAGTCCGTTAAAAATTCAACATTTGAAAACTACACGAAATGGTTTGGTTTAGCGCTCTAGCTACCACCTATTCAGTTTTTTTTTTGTAAAATCCCAATGAATTATAAAGAATGAAAATTTATGTTCAATTCAATCACATTTCCTTTCCATTCGCATATGCTACCGAGCTGTCAAGCCAAGTTCCATCCAGGCAGCTCAGACTTCCGCTAATGCTTCTAATTCACCCGCAGTGATTCAGTGATTTTCGAATTATGCAGCCGAAGAGCATCTCGAGATCTAGAGGCTGCAAGAGCTGTGATGTGATCTCAACCTCAATTCGTATGCGTGTATGAATCTATTCTCTAATTCTCTTAGACGGAACTTCAAATAAGACGCTCTATTAGGAATTAACAAGCCAACTGGAAGTGAATCTACAGAGACGTACGTAATTCGACACGGGCAGGTGTTCTGTGAAATTAGGTATGGCAGGCTAGGCTTATTTTACAAGCTCATTCTTAATTGAATCGTTTGGCTTGAATTTGAATGCAATAATGTGTCGAATGTGTGTTTTTTTTTTATTTTTCTTTATTTAATTTTAGGAATTTAATGTCACATCATTCATTTGAAATGCAATATATTTTTCGAAGCCAATAATAACCGAAATATTAAATACCGCATCATAGAAACCGCAGCATAAAAAATCATATGTATTGCTTGCACCAGGGGCACAAGAGCAGGCATGAGAGGATGGATAAATATGTACAAGAGCATGCATGAGAGAATGGATATACATATATCCATCCTCTCATGCCTGCTCTTGTGCCCCTGGTTCAAATTATATCTGACTTATATGCATATTTTGAGGAAGTTCTAATTCAAAATTTCCGTAATTGGATGTAGTTGCGCCCTAGGTACGAGTATGCCCTGCGTTGCTTAAAAATTTCCATTAGCAAATTGCTGATTTTTTTAAAAATACAAATTTTTTTTTGTGTAATGGGTTTAGTGTTGCGATTGAGTTTTGCGGCTTACATGATGCGGTTTTTAATTTTGCGGCTTTTAAAGTTGCGATTGAGTTATGCGGGTTTTACAATTACTTTGCTTTTTTTAATGATATTTTTAATGATTTTAATGAATGTTTTTTATGATTTTTTTTATTGATGCGATTCTTCATGATGCGGTTTTTGATTTTGCGGCATATAATTTTGCTTTTACGGTTTCTATGTTCCTATTTCGAATGATGCGGTTTTTACCGTTACGGTTAATTTTGCGATAGAGTTATGCGGATTTCGTGATGGATTTTTTCATGTTGCTATTTTAATGATGCAGTTTTAAAAGTTGGGATTCTTAATTTTGCGGTTTATAATGGCGCCCAGTTTGATTCCTATATTATTGGATGAAAAAATTGCTAGGTTGGACGTGTTAGACGTGAATGTAAAAGGTGTGATTTTCGGATAAAGTAATGGCTACAATTCAAAATTTTTGAATTTTTGGGTATTTTTTGTACTTAACTGAAAGGTTAATTATTTTCATCTTCAAATTTGAAATCTAAAAATTGTGTATATGCCATGAGCGGTCAGCGTTTTCAAAATTTCAGGAGAAATCGTAAAATAACCTAACAATCTATCTCACAGAAGGATATTCTGAATCGGACGGCTGGCTAACTCCATGTCCTCAAATCCGATTTTCAGCTTAGTACACTCAAGGAAATGGTTCAAATAGAAAGCAAAGTACTTTTTTAAGCTCAGAATAAGGAAGTTAAAATGAATATAGTACCACGATTTGGGATTTAGAAAAATTCATCCGAACTTCAGTCAAAACTTTTTTGGTAAGTTCTCGGATGGGAGGCGAATTTGGAAAGCTTGTTGGATTTGAGTTGAAAGGCGTCAAACCGTTATTTGAGCAACATGTTGGTTCGGTGTCAGCCTAAAAGCTTAAGTCGTCAAATAACTTGCTCCTTTTTTTTCATGTCCAAAATACGGATGGAAAGGCGGGTATTAGGTATTGAGTTTCCACTTTGTGCTCTGAACTCTATCACGCCAGGCGGATCGGAAAAATTTCCTGCCTTTAATATGAACTCGATAAACTCATACCAGTAATGCCTGACTCGAGCGGCTTAGGCTCAAAAACCGAACATGGGGCTTGGTTCAATCCTTCCGGCTTATCCATATCCATAGAATAGAACTGGCACGGGAGTTGCCCATTACAAAAAGCGTTACCAAATCGCAAGAATCGATGACCTTGAAATACATATTCTAGAAGAATCCGATAAATTTTGCAGATTTTTAAAGTCTAAAAATCTAAAGTTAAATTAAATGAGCGAATTATCCTAAAAACTTCGACAATTTAAGGATAGCAACAAAAAATTTACATACATCTCGTTGCCATTTCCCCCTTAATTTTTGCGGTTGTTATGCAAATTCGTCCATGCTAACGTGATTCTTTCATTAAAAAAAAATTGCATTTAAAAAATTGCACGTGGCTATAATTTAATTGTTCAATTTTATAATTTCTTTGAACAGCTAGAATTTTCCATGCTCCACGTGTGATGTGTGATAGAAGATGGAAAAACTTGAAAAGTTTAAAGTATGAATAAAATTGCTAAGAGTTGGAACAACGTGGACGAAATATTGACATGATGGCCCTTCTGGCATACAAACCCTTTCTAGTGAATTGAAAAGTGAGAGCCCACTTTCCTCTGTGTGGTAGTAAAAGTGTAAACGTGACAGTTCATTGTTTGGACTCATTTTTTTACCAGCTGGATTTTGAGAGAAAGTTTACTTCCAAGTTATCGGGAGCATATGGACTCGGGCTACGTCAGTCAAGCCACGAATATCCTTTGAGTATTCACTAAAGACAGCCAGACTATGTATAAACCCACGCCATGACTCTATCAGGGTTAGACTTTGGGATTTTATTGGCTTTTTCAACCGAGGTTAGCATTACTTACGGTTTGGACCAGTCATGAATGCTAATTTATGCCTGGTTGCCATAATTCTCCATATTGGATTTATCCAATCTATACGTACAATAAAATAGGAAAAAGACGACATTTAAAAGCGTTTTCTTTAAACATAAGTTCGAACTTCGTCAAAATTCGAAATTGGGGAAATATGGCATTTATACCAGGATAAAGCGGCAATTAATAAAAATTTGGTTGAAATTTGTTATTATTTTATTGTTGCTATAGATGGCATTACATCAGAAATCATCCCAATGCGTCTTCTTAAAATATTTAGTTTTCAGCAAATTTGGTGTTTAAATGTTTTGCCCTCTATTAGAAAAGCCTAGGCCATAAAACTCAACGTCATATTTCACACTGTTTAGTTTTATACCCGGAAAGACCACGTGTTTTTAGTTCAACTGCTTTTCTTGAAGTTGCTTTTTTAGTATTCCTCGAATAGTGAATATTTGCCCTTGAAGCTTTCACTCATAAAGTGTGAATTTTCACTTTTAAATATTGTATATTAATGAATATTCGCCCATGTATCATTTGCCAAGTGGGCGAATATTGACCAGGGGAGCGAAAATTCGCCACATATTCGAGAGGTTGGAGAAGCTCGCAAATTTGGAGAATATTGCCTAATATTTGCCAAATATTCCATAATTTGAAAAATATTGAGTGATATTCGCCAATTTGGGGAACTTATACCTAATATTCGATAATTTGGAGAAATTTGTCCAATATTCGCCAATTTTTCGCCTTATAGTCGCCTAAAATTCGCCCTTCGATCGAGCACGGGCCAATCGCCTTCAGTTTCACAGCATTTTGCATAAGCTAAGCTTGTTTGACCTAATTCGCAAATTTGGGTATCTACAAAAATACCTTAAAGATCAATATTATTTAAAATATATCCTGGAAGCCTGACCTTGCTCCCTATTCAACTCACTTTATATTTTTCTCCTGTCAACTTTCTTGGAGTAAAAAGTAGGAACTCTGTTTGAAACAGGCCTCCTTTGGAAACCCTTCCGTCTTTAGATTCAAATGCAAAGGTGCAGACTAGTTCTTGGGTGCTTTGCAGACTTTCTAGGGACTGAGGAGGGCAGAAACAACATCGAGTCACACATCCACACACGCCGAGATAAAGACAAGTTTGAAGAAAGAAGGAGAGAAAAAAAAAGTGAAATTGAGCTTCCAGATCACGTTTACTTTTATCCACGAGGAGGTTCTACATATAAATACATTCCTCATGCCGTGTAATACATACAGATCCTGGAACCAACGTGGAACACCAGGCACGAAAAGCTACAGAGAGCCCAATCCGGATCTATGTATACTTAAATCCCGTGTACACCCTCCACCCAGAGAAAGTACGGATGGGAAAGTCACAGTTTCGCATACGAAATAATTCCCTTCATGCTTCTCTGCCATGAGAAAGGTATCTGCTCTATCTACACGGCTTTACGAGTAATGGGAACTAAGGCTTTTCTACTAGATTCTGGCTACATGGCCCAAGCTCATGAGGTTAAGGTTTATCTCCAGCTTTGGTAATGAAATGACTGCATACGCAGTGCTTGTAGTTTGCATCTGCCTTTCAGCTGCTCGTTTTCAGGAAAAGCTGCAACCAAATTGAAGGCTGGAGCGTTCGAACTATGTCGGAGGTTTAAACCTGTTCTAAGGTCATATTTCGAATATTTGAATCAAATAGCAAAGGGCAACTTTAAGAAAAATGCTGTTTTTATTTAAATTATGGATTCCGACCTGAAACCGCAACACCAGAAAACCTAACCTAACCTACGCAAACCTAAGCTAAGCTAAGCGGGTCGAATATTTGGTGTGTCGTAGTTTTTAGTTGCGCGGTTTTTGAATGTTACAAATTTATCGCCATTTTTAGAACCATTCTACAATGCAAAGGCAATGCTAATTTTTGCAATTGCAATTTCGTTAAAAATCTTTAATTTCTATTGAATTCACTGAATAGGAATTATAAGGGCTGAATATAGAGATAAATTAATAAATGAATAAATATATAAATTATGATAATAGAAATAATAAACGCAGTTCATGTTAAGGCGACATCCATACAAACCGCAACACTAAGAACCGCGTCATAAAAACCGCAAAAACTTAAAGATCGCATTCTAAATAGGTACCGCAACGCTCAAAATCAGCAACATTAAAAGCCGCAGCATGAATTAAAACACTAAGCTTTAAATCGCTAATTACTTTGAATTAGCTAAAACTGACTTACATGTTGTGATTTCTATGTTGCCGTTTTCATGTAGCTGTTCTTAATGATGCGGTTTTTAATGTTCGGTCTTTATCGGGGTTCATAGTACAGATTTATTTTTGACAGTTTAAAAATAGAAATTGTAAAAATTAATATTACACGCACATGGACGAATGAATGGTTCTAGGTACTAGTAAATGACGATAATTTAAACAAAATGATTTTTAATCAAATTCAAAAATCTGGGGGGAAATGCAAAATTTCTCGGATGCGCGTAAAAGGAAATTTTTTAAATTGTTTGTTATTGTAGAATACGTTTTCTTTAAATCCGGTTCATATCTGTAGATTTTACAACAAATTTGGACCCAAAATTTGGATTATTTAAAATCGACATTCGCATCTTCACAGACGAAGTGATTACGGAGCCTTACACGTGCTTAGAAAAGGAGTTATTTTCTTGAAATGTGGTTGGGGATAATTTGAGAATGACTCAATCGGAGCTCAAAACGCGTAATCTTCCCACATTTGAGAAACGTGAAGCTTTCATTTCCTGAGCTTCCAGAAAGAAGTACACATTTGCTGTGCGTCATCAAAAGAACGGAAGACAAATAAGATGTTCTCCTTTCAATTTCAATTTCATACCGGAAACTACTGTAATAGCATATCTGCTCTTGACAAGGGAAATCAAAGAGTTTCTCTTTCTACTATAGAATATTCTACAACTAACTCAACAGACAATTGTCATTTTTGCTCTTCTCTCAAAATATAATCTGGATTCCCAGATTACAGAGATGTGTGCTACCGGATTATGTACAAGCATATAAACATAATACGTGAGTCTCGTTTTCTTTCTCTAAATTTTTAATATTGTGTCTCATGTTTTTGAGTAGGCACTTTATTTAAGTTTTAAGTTCTATAATAAGTCTAGTCCAATCCTTCTGAAATTTAGATGAAGAGTTCGGAATTAAATGGCTCAAAACTCAATGGAGAGGAGACAGCGATGTGTGCTCGTGACAGATGCTTCTAGCGAATCTGCTTATCAAGGTTCGGCACTTATGACCTAAAACTATTTCTATGAAAAGATGAAAAATGAAGTGCGTTGGTACGTCATAATGCAATACAATATACAATGGTGATTTCTTAGCAATGATTTTACGCAGTACGGAAGCATAGAAGAATATTGTGACTTCTTTATTAATGCAAAAGTAATTAAAAAAGATTTAAAATTATGTATAATATATAAAAGTTCTAGTGTAAAATCATTTTAAGAGGAAAATTCAAAACTTTAATTATTAAAAATCGAAACAAAGTAGACGCAAAACATTTTAATCGGAACTTTCAATTTTAGATCGCAATTTGAATTTCATTTAAAACTCAAAGCGGAGCAGTTGGGCACCTGGGTTTTCAGCAATTTTAGGGACCTAAAATAAACTTAAACAAAAATTTCACAGTTTTATTTTTAATTTAATTTTTAGTCATAATTGTTTGCCTTATTTTAGAATATGTTAAACCAACCTATGGTTACATTCAGGGGCACGCGCCGTAATAATTTGACTCAGAAATGGTTATAAAATGCTCTTTCTAGTCTTTTTTTCAATTTTTGACGGTAAACTAAAATTATGCAAGGAGTTGTAGAATTGACGTCTGTATTAAAACTTGAACAAATAAGCATACTCTTAAACTTCCGTTGTTCCACTTAGAAAAGTGTTTAGCAGCGCCTCAGAGTTTGACCTTGTTCCATTTAAGACGGGGAGAAAAACAAGTCTAAAATTGGGAGGCGTTTTAATTTCCCGGCTGCATTATTTTGGCATAAGTGTCTGGGACAGAGAAATAAGCCTTTCTGGTTCAGGATGAATGGAGAAAGTAAAGTTTTGGGGAGAAAGTGGGACGAGTGTGTGGCTGTGGTAGTCGGGACTCGGGGAGTACAATATTGGTGGGCTGCTATGGACATTTATTTCCTCCTCGTCGTATTAGGACAACTGAGACTCCTTTATTTTCATCACCCCTCCATTCAGTATTGACGTGTATTTGGGCTCAAAGCTGCTCAAGCATATGGGTTTCATTAAATACCGCAATATTAAAAGACGCTACATTCAATATTGCGACATGACACTCGTGACGTAAAAACCGCGACATAAAAACGATGGCATTAAGACGGTGACATTAATACTCGCAACCATATTACCCGCAGCCCTAACAACCGTAAAAACCGCGGCATAGAAAACCGCGACACATAAAACGGATGGCATAAAAGAAGGGCGAATCTAAAACTCTATTAAAACCGCCGTATTGAATCCGCGACACTAAAAACTGCGACACTAGAAACCGTAACACTAAAAACTGGGACATAAAAGGGCAATATATAAGAATGGCGAGACTAAAAATCGCTACATAAAACTGCGACATTCAATTTGCGACGCTAAAAACCGCGACACTAAAATCCGCAGCACTAAAAACCGCGACATATGGAAATGCATGCTATTTAAAAAGCTAAAATTTATTCATGGAAGAATTCAAGCACTGTAAATGTACAAAAAGTCCCAAAATATGCAATAATTCAAAATATTTTTAATGTAGGAATTTTAATGTTGCGGTTTTTATGCGGTTGTCTCTAATGTTGCAGTTTTTAATGTTAAATATAATTAAATTCCTATTTGTATTGAAAATAGAGCCTTGTTTCGACGTCCAAAAATTGTAATTTTCATGGGGTTCAATAGATGAATGTTGCGGCTTTTATGCGCCTGCTTTTGATGTTGCGGTTATTAATGTTGTTTAATGTAAATAAATTATTGTGTAATTATGTCTGGTTTCGTCGGCCAAAAATTTCCTGTTTATGTGGTTCAATAAATATATATTTGAATAAATGTTGCGGTTTTTAATTTTGCGGTTTTTACTGTTGCGGCTAAAATGAGCCTAATTTTAATGTCCCGATTTTTATTGTGGCGGTCTTTAAGCGGCTGTCTTTTAGGTTGCGGTTTACAATGTAGCGCTTTTTTATATCGCGGTATATAATTTAGCGGATTTTAATTCGACGGTTTTTATGAACTTTGCTAGCATATGTCTAAATACACTTCGGTTCATGTTCCCAAGAGCCCAGGCAGCTGGTGAAAATTGTGAAAGACCCAGCGTCATAGACAGCTTCAAGAGTCTTCTCAATACGACCATTGTCTTTGAGAATAACTACATAGAATACGTTAGGAGCTCTGCGGAATTTTTAGGAAATATTATTCTAATGCAGGGCAGCCTGGCTGGTCTGAACGGAACACTGAGTCAACACAAAATTAGTCGTTATTCCCAAATTGGCATGAACCGAGTTGGCTGAGTAGGCCTATTGTTCTCTCCAGATCTGACGCACTGTTTACACTCAAACAAGAACAAGAGTCCCACACGTCAATAAATATGCCACCGCCTTTGACATTTGAAACTGTTACTTTCATGTATTTATATGACTATCTGTGTACTCAGTTGATTTATTATGTAAATCAATACTTCAATTAGCTACAGTTCTAATCAATTCTCAGAGGTTCTTGGTCATTGTTTCACACGGAATTCTATCAATATGTTGACTAATGAATGGATGGATGTTTTTGTGTACGCTTCGTTGGATAAAATTATGTTAATTCAATTTTCACGGCAAAGCCAATAATAATAGCTACAAAATGTCAAATGTCATGCCAATCTGATCACGGGTTCAGCGATCAAACGTGGAATCAGTTAGTGTACGACGTCAATTAAGGTTACATTGTATTTTGTTTTACCTTAAGGGCAATATATTGATTCAAAATGCTGCCAAGATTTAATTGCTCTACTAGTGATAATGGGTAAAACCCACTTTCTAATCAAGATTTTAGGCTTTACGGCGCTAGATATTAAATAAACAAATAATTGAATTTAGTTCTAGGTCGTGAAGCATGATGAGGGTTGTTTCAAAAGCTTTAATCAATTCTGGAAACGCTGTGAAACAGGCACTAATGATTGAATTGGACTGAAGCTTTCACCACAAGTGAGGTAATGCATAAGTTGCATTGCAGCATATAGATTTGATAGAAATGTCGATAAATATCGATATCGATAGTTTTTTTTCATAGTTTTAGTCGAAAATTACGTTTTTCTTCATAAAATCCAAATTAATCTTTGTCTCTGCATATTTTTTGTCAAAAATTGTCATGATTAAGCAGATATGGAGTACCATTGTGTGATAAAATTTTTTAGTATAACGGACAAAGTAATTTATTTTAAAAATCACACAAATTAGACTTTTATCTCTCATTTTCCAAAACCGTGTGAGTTATAGGTACAATGGACTGAAGGACGAATTATTGTGTTAAAGAATGTGTATGTGCGGATGTGTGTGCATGTGTGTTTGTTGGGACAATAGTGAGTGTGTATATGTATGTGTATGTGCATGTGTGTTTGGTTTGGATTTGTATGTGTGGAGACGCTTGGCTTCTTGAGATGCGGTTAAGGAAGCCAAGCGTCTCTTCTTGGCATGTGGATAAGCCAAGGCGTCCCAAGGGACGCTTGACATTTTAATTGATAAGGAGTAATGAGATAATTGCACTCTATATCATATTACTAGAGTTGGAAGTTGAGATTAGATGTATGTTTTTATCAGACTGTCTTGAGAGCTTGTGAATCCTGATTTCCATGTGAG
>JAQFXZ010000331.1:0-21501 GCA_034694025.1 Ceratophysella scotica | reverse complement strand
TGAGATATTGAGTTGGAACATTCCAGCTCAATACTCTCGTTTCCTCATCTCTTACCCAGTTCCTTTAAACCAGGATTTCACCTTGTTACAGAGGTCTCTCTATTAACCTAGACAAGACCAAAGTCGTCGTTTACAAGTGATTCCGGAGAATTTCCAAATTTGATATACTCCGCTGGAACGACAAAGCCATTGAAACCGTAAAATCATACACATACCTTGGTGTGTGTTTTCATTCATCAGGTTCATTCGATTTAACCGCAGCTGAGTTAGTGAGGAAGGGAATAATGGCCCAAGGCGCAGTACTTTCAGGAATTAAGCGAACTTCGCTTTTTAATCTTGATACAGTTTCCAAACTTTTTGATTCGATTGTGTCTTCTTCAACCATGTACGCAGCCGGCATATGGGGAATTCTGCAGGCGGAGAAAGTTGAACGAGTTCAACAGCAATTCCTCAAGCGAATCCTCAATCTTCCATCAAGTACTCCCAAATACTTCGTAAGGTTGGAAACTGGTCGGCCCCGACTTTCCCTGGAAATTCTGAAACTCAGCCTGCTAATGTACCAAAGAATCCTTTCATCCTGCCCGAGTTCCCTATTATTTGAGTACTACCAATCCCTTCGCAAAACCTCACAAAATTTCCCAATTAAAAAATACAGCTGGTGCATACAGATGCGTGAAACCTTAGAAGAACTAGGTTACTCCAATGTTTGGAATAAAGACTGTGCCAAGTTCTTGTCTGTTCATAGGTCCCGTATAATCAAGCAGCTCAGACAGGATCTCGGAGAAGTTGACCTCGACAGTGCTCGCCGTTCCACCTCAATCCCGCACTATCAGTTCATTGTCAACAATGGTTATGCACCCGAGTTACATCTGTCTCAAAATCTTCCGGCGTATCTAGTGACTTGTGTAGCACAAATAAGGTTAAACTATTCGATCGTTTATAATAAAGGAACCTGGTATGACTTGGGAATGTTTACCCCAAAATATTGCCAATTCTGTGCTGAGAATGACTCTCTAGCTCACTGTTCACTTGTTCAAGAATAAAATGTTTGAAGGAAAAGCATCTTCCGCATTTCAATGATGTTTTCATTCTGGTTTCTAAAAATATCAATATTCCTGTTCCCGACTGTAATCAGCTCTACTATTATGTAAGCTCCGCTCTGAACCTCAAGAAATAATCTCATTACCAACATTACTTTAAACGAACTCTAAACACTACAATAATTATAAATCTCTGTACAATACACCTGACGCAAAGTTGATTGGCCTACGGGTATGTCAATAAATCCGATTGATTGATTGAATTCGTTATGAAGGTTTAACATGCAGCCCATACCCCAGCATAGCCCCTGATTCATTAAAACACACCTATTTTTAATTTAGCTCCAAAAAAGTTGCTTAATCTATTTAATTAATTTATAACCCAACTTAATCACTCAAGTCAACCTGTTGGAATGCTTAAGATATTAAATTCAGCCAGCACTTTTCAGGGCATATAGCTTGATCGGCTAGACTTTTGTTTTAAATTATTTCAAATAATAGCTACGGTGAGGTTAGACGCACCTTTTCATACCGAGTCACTTCATGCATTGTTGACTGCACAACAATTTTATTTGACGATGGGTATTCAGTTACACGGAAAATATACTCATGACAGTTTTAATAGAGAAAATCATCCAGTTTGTAATTTCGCAAACGTGGCTAGCTAGTTTGTAAAAAGGCCACGCTAGCGATTTTACAATTTCACAATGAGGAAATTTCTAATTGTGATATAGCATTTAAATTCGTCGATTTCACAGGTCCCTGTTAAGTTTTTTTGAGTTTTCAAAATTCAAAATTCAGTTTCACCCAGAAATTGGAATATGCAGTTCTAAATTTTTGCTCAAATTCATCACATGACCCATTTTGTATGATAATATTATTGTCGAATCTGAACTGAACGTTCTGCGCACCTCAAGTAATACCTCGTAAAACATTTAATACGATCGACCAAGATGCCTCTGCTCTATATGAGCATTATGTTTTTTTGTCATTCAAAGATTCATGCGGATTTGCATTGATAGCAATTTTTAAACTTCGATCGCAATTTGTGTTCACGTCGATTGCTCGTTTCGCCTTAATGGTAAAAGAGCTTTCGCCGTACTTAATCGATTTTGACGTAATGGAATGATGTCCTACTTCCCAGAAATCAATTATTTAATCAGTTAGTGGCTTGAGGTTGTGAAATCAAATGAATTGTAAATTGGAATAAAACGTTGTTTAGGAAGTGCATCTTTACTTTTAGCTTTCTACGAAATGAATAATTTAGCCTTTTGTTTGTTAGACAATACTGACACACAATATTTAAAATTTTACCTTCTGTAATCCATTGACGAACCTTACAAGTCGCGAAAGCGGGTACCAGACGTAGAATTTTCTATCGTTGACTGGAAGTCTAGTTTTTGTATATTACTATCTTTTAGCAGTCGGGAATATACCCCAGTGGACAATAGCATTATAATATGTACGTAATTCAAACTTCAAACCATTTTGCGGAAGCGCACACGCTTCAACGCTCATGACACCAGGAACAAAGGTTTGTCATATTCCAGTGAATGTTTAGTCAGAATTTTGCGAAGATGGTGGAGAGTCTTTGATCTACATATTTGGATATAAGCAAACATTATTTCACCATTATACTGAAATGAGATAAACTCTAGAAGATCAGATTAAATTACTGCAATTGATAGGATTTGCACAAAAAGCAGATACATAATCTTGACTTGATTTCTTGACCATGCTTAAAACTAAACAGAATTTTGTTCTCACACATATTTCGCAATATGTAACCTGATAACTTAGTGTGGCATAAAATGCAGCATGCTTGAACATTTATTGCATGCCTCATGTATCCTCATTAGTGATGCCAATCCCGAGCTTGTTTAACGGGATTCTATTCCCGGGATTTCAGTTGAAGATCCCGGGATTCCGAATATAAGAAAAGTGCAAATTAGAACAAAAATCAATCCAAACGAGCTCTTATAGACTCTTAATTTGACCATTAGCAAAATTATTCTCACGAAGATATAAAATTCCACCGAGTATTAATACATCATGCACAGTATGCAGTTGCCGTGCATTAAATTGCTTAACGTCGTCTTTGCAATTCACTGTTTTCTGGTTCTCTTGCTAGTATTTTATATACAAAGATTTTTGGTTTGTTTAATGAAATCGGTAATGGAAATACGCTCAATTGAATTGATTTTAGAATTCTTTAATCAGCATACGCATATGTTATTTATTGCCCGTGGATTGACACAAAATGGCGGTTGGACCTATTTTGATCGTTTTTGGTTTAAAGCTGTGGAAAGCATGAAAATTTGTCGAAACACGAGATATTAGCCATGTTTCATCACCAAATTACGAAGAACAATAGCGCATTTCTTGTACCATGATGTACTTCAATTTACCTAAACTATAATGGATTCCGCTGATTTGCGAATAAAATTGATGTTCTTATGTTCAATTTTAATATTTTCAAGTCATGTTAGCGTTTACGATTACTAGCTTGATTAAAGAAAACACTGATCCCGGGATTAAAAAAAGGGTCGGGATTCGATCCCGGGATTGAAAGTGGCTCGGTATTGGCATCACTAATCCTCATGCATGCCTCATGTATGTAAGTATCATTATTCGTCGAACTGCTCAATGACAATGAGTTGGAGAGTGCAGGAGAATTGCTAGAGTATTACGAGAAGTGAAATTTGCAGAGCTACTTCCTGAAAACACCTAGTTTCGATATTTGACAATATTCAATTGACGATATTTAATAATGGCGGAGAAAAGAAATGAGAGTTCTTGATGAATTATGAAGTCTCAATCATTATAAAAATTGTAAATTCGTGTGCTTGCTTTTTCTAAATGAATGAATTATGATTCCTTATTATATTTAGCAAACCCATTTTGGAACATTTAATTTAAGATAGTCGGATGAAGGCGCAGTCATAAAAATATTATTGTAAGCTTGTCACAAACGTCATTTATTTTGCTATAGATAGATGCAATAGTTGAATATTTATCAGACAAATTCGAATTAATATGTGGTAGGATTCCTACATTCCAAGCACAACCATACAAATGAATAATTCGACGAAACCTGGACATTAATAAGACGCTGACTAGGGTCACCTTCGCTTCGCTTGGACTAAAACGATGTTCAAATATACAAAAAAAATATTTTCCATGCAAATCTACGTGTTTGAATTTCTAAAAAAAGTAAATGGCTACGATACCAAAAAATCCAATAGGGCAAGCCGAAAGGATGAAAGAAATGTTGGGATACATCATACATATAATTAAATTAACTCGCAAAATTTTTATAAACTTCTAAACAAAATATTACCAAAAATAAAAATTTAGCAAAGTAATTGCGAACAGAAGACCACTGCAATAGAAAAATTCACTTCAACACCAAAAAATGCATTAAAGGCAGTGACCGTACAGCCACGGATCCATGCAACTTGAAGGTCCAGGGCCTAACGTGATCAGAATCAGAACCGGACATCAAAATAGAAGTTACACACAAAAAATAATTTGAACTAGTATATAAATATTATTTAGAATATTCGCCTAACATTTTTCGCTGAATAGTATAAGCTTCAAAAATATTTCCCCATTCTTTATATATCGGTATTTGAGTATCGGTGTGAATATCGGTAATAGTTTCTATTGAGCAGAATATGGCGCAATGGATATTATGGCCCAGTATCGAGTATCGAGTAGTATATGCTTATCTAGGTCAAAATTTTTATATAATATTAGGTCCAAAATCCGGATGCTCAAAGACTTTGAAGTCCGTGTTACCGGTTACCGTTTTCCAACAAGTAAAGATATAAGTATATTCTGAATTACATGTCCGAATAAAATTAACAAGAATTCATGGGATTCGATGTACCCATGCGAACCGACTTGTATTTTCAAAGGTTGGCAAGATTTCCAAAACTTAGCATCAACCTTTCTACGCAGCAAATCAAATCGTATGAAGGAAGTATATGATGCTTCTGACTCGATTCGAACATTGATGGCTTTAGGTATAATCAGTACATAATTTATAATGATGATTGAAGCAGTCGTTAGTAGCCAGGCTAGGACGAAGAAGTTGAATACAGATCTAAATCTTATTAGGGAAAATAGTAGAGTGCTCAATGCAAGGGACGAAGTAGTATATGCAACTGCGACCAATTCGTTTGTGAGGCAGCATGCAAATTTGTTCATCACCTGTAGACTGCGAAAAGACATCCTATTGATTTCCTTCTGTTTGCAGGATATTCCAGGTTTCCATCTGATAGAATAATAAACAAGGTTGCGAGCTTATTGCTAAATTTCTAACTCAAATTTATTTTTAGAAACTGAGCACAATACTTGTAATATTTTGAGATGCATTTTGTAAAAGAAAACGGTAGCCGGAACGTTAGGCGAAAATCATTTGAACCTTAGGCGAAATGACAAAAACGGAAAAACTAAGTCCAAAAAGTCCTCTCGAATCTAAGTGAAGTTCACCCAACGACAGTAGGCGTGGATGATGTCGAGTGACGAACTTGATCTAATGCATTTAATCTCCGACTGCTTCCCTCATGCGAATATACAAGGTTGCTGGTTCCACCTGATTCAAAGTGTGTGTATCGTAAAGCGCAAGAATTGTGAGCTCAGACACGTTATCAGACTGATAAAATAAACTGGCCAAATTCTTGGCTGATTTAAACTCCAAACGGAAAATTACTTATAAAATTCAACCGCTTTTCTCTGACTACTTGGCTTTACACAAAATTAAATCATGTTCAACACTAGTTGGCTTAGTGCGATAAATACAAGTCAACTTTTAATTTAGCCTAGTTCCGGAATTGGATCACCCGAGTTGCTATGTGTGTCCCTCATTTCTGAATCGGATTTGATTCACAGTTCTTTTTTTCAATGACTCCTCGTTTTCCTGGTTGATATCTGTAATCGATTTGAAGTCAAGAAATCAATTCGCCTAAGGTTCTCAACTGTTTCGCCAAGGTTTCTACGATGATGAAACCAATTTCGCCTAAGGTTCCATTTTTGATTTCGCCTAACGTCGTTTCGCCTAACATTCAGGGAATCAAGAAAACATATGATGGCATGAAATTGATATTACAGTATGTTATCTTATACATAATTCAATCAAACCTCTTGAATTCATGTCTTCATGAAACTGAAAATTTGGAGCTTGATTAAAATCGTATTTTATGCTGAGATACAACAATAAAGTTCGGTGAATATTATGTTGAATTCTCATTTGATCAAGTATTAACTGAAATAAATACTGAACAATACCGGCACATTGGTATTGAAAATATTTCACCTGAGATATTTGAGCCATATTGTTGTGGAGTTTACATAAACTGTACAAATACCCAGAGCCAATAATAAGCTGGGCAATGCAATAAATGCTCCATATCCAATAGAAACGATAATACAGATGTTAGTTTGCCACCAAGACGTGGTGAGTCTCCGAATGATGACATGGTCTTGATAAAACAGAATAGCAAAGACGGGAACAATCAATAAATTGTTGAAACACGTTGAACCAAACGTGAGGATTGGTAAAATATACTCAAGTCCATCTTTCGAACAAGATAATCTCTCATGCATAAAACCTGTAAGGGAAATATATATAGTGCATCTAGTAATTAGTTTTAGAGGCTTTGACTTTGGAATTCATCGTTTGGCATTTGAAAGCATTTATATCAGTAGCACCAGAGTAAACCGATGGATTGGCAACAACCCAATTGGCAACACAAGTCACATCTCTACTTGACCAATCTTAAGAACGGATTTTGTTAATTTGATTTCGTACCAAGAGTATAATTTAGTTTTAGAAATGTATTGGTAAGCGAAATTACAGACTCCATTTTCAGACATAGCCACAACTGTGATCCCGTTACTATGCAGAAAGCCGCCAGCACTGCCATTAGCAGAACCAGATCTTCCATATCCATTCGATCCGTTGAGTAGAACGCAAAATCCTTCAACCATGACATTGTTAAGAAGACGCTCACAAGTATCGAGAATAAGGTGGCACAGATGTACTTTTGGCTAAGTCGTATATCGGCGGAAAAATAAGGGATTCTGCTAACTTTAAATGGCAACGCTTTACAAATGTAGCAACACTCTGCAAAGAGCACCAAGCCCTCCAACGTCTGATTTGACGCCATTACGAGTATACCTAATTGAAATTCAGAAATCTAGACTGAAAATGAATAATAGTCAGAAAATATTATCTAAATACTTCCAGGAATAGGTTTGAACTATGACCATCATTCAACAGTGTTTGTGATGTGATGTGCCTTTTGTCTGGGACCGATTGGTAAAAATTCTCTTATAATATACTACCAGTGAATTGTATAATACACTTTAAGTATTGTGATTTAATTTATGGTTATTGGCTATTTAGTGGCTTCTCGTGATCAACAGGTTTGAGGCGAAAAAGGATTAAAATAAAATATTTAGAATCGAAAACTACCGGCATCGAGTTGAGTGCTTTTAATATTTTATTTACTTAAGGTGCTTGTCCAGCATTGGGCGTAGCCAGTCGGCTAAGCGGAATATAGCACATGATCCCGACAGCCGACGGGATCGACTTTACACATTCTCCGACGAGAATCAACACAAGACGGGAGTAGCAGGTTTACGATTTTGACGATTCCGCCCATTCACTTTTGGGCTAAGTCCGCTACATTCTAGGCGAAATAATCACTGATGAAATTGAGTTGGGAAAATTAACTCTCCTCTTAGAATACTGATCGTAGAGTCTCGGGGTTTTTTGCTATGGACTGAGAAAGAACCATTCTATGAATTGATGGCACAACTTTTTGATCTTTTCTTGTAAAATTACAATTGTCAATTTTGGTTTCATTTTTGGTATCTTGTGATCTAAATCCTTTTTCTGATGCTTAGGAATTTCTGAAGCCCAGCCCAAGTCGAGCTTTCTGTAAAGTATCTTCACGAAGTGAAGAAATTTTGCATAAATATCTCGTGGGAGGGGGGGGCGAATCCAAAGGCGAATAACGTTTGTATTGCCTTGGAAGATGTCACGTGACTCTGGCACTTCACTGGCCTTCTTCTAGGAAATGCAACTTATGTTTTTCATAAGTTTCCAAGAAAAATCCAAATTGCTTAAAAGCTAAATTGAACACAAACAATGTTTTTCTTGTTTTTGCCTTTTTCAGTAGCCCAAACAATTTGCCAATCTGGCTTTTGTTAATCTAGCGGTTTACTAGCTATGTATATTTTGAGCAAGAATGCATTTTTATTTTATCATCACGTGAAACAAGAAACAACTCCGAATTTTTTACTTTGCTGAACTTGTAGGCATAATTTTGGTGGCTCCCGTTTTAGGTATTTAAATATATGCAAACCTGAAACCTGACAGTTCTCGTTCAGCATTTGATTGGGCGTACAGGCAGACATCAATAATTTACTCCATGGGACTGTTTCAATTTTATACAACGTCAGAATGATTTGTTAATGTTTGGAAGTCAGCATTTGCTAATGGTTACTATTGTTTGGCCGGTATGCTTAATAGGACTTGAATACCGCACATTTTTATTTTATAAAATTCAATCGGCATTGGCCTTGAGTGCTGGAAATTGGAAAACTGTGCAATGGAATCAATAAGGATCAACCTAATATATTCCAAGGCTCTCAAATTAATTAAGCTTAGAGAACATTTACTTATGTATAATAGAATAGTGCACGTGCCCAGTAATTTTTACTTTAACTATTACTTGCTAGAAACGAGTAAGCAAATTGAATTACATTGTGAATTCTTTTACACAAAATAATAGTCTACGTTCCAATGTTGTTGTGGAAGTATAGGTGGCCTGTGGTTGAGGCTGATTAATTTCTCAGAGAGGTTCACGAAATGTCCAAAACAAGTTGTGATCAGATCATATTAATTTAATTACGTTTCCATAATTACTGCTCGTTTGTAATGTAATCCGTTCTATTTTACACAAATCACGATTAAGCTGTTACAGCTTTGACGACTTGTGTATAATCTGAAGTACGGCTTCATGCTGAAATATAACTCATATTAATGGGGGGCTTCTAGATTTTAATATTCCTGTGGCTAAAGAGCTTAATATTAAATTAAGATTTAGTGCAAAACCTGGTACACAAAACCTAGTGACTCAACTAAAAATCGATTGCAGTCATAAGCATAGTGATTTATTCAGCTTCAAGGACAAGGTTGCAAAGACAATTTTTGGTCTTATTGCGTTGAAATTCAAACCAATTGGATCTTGTTAAAAATATAGTAGTTCGCATTAAAAACGCCAACTTTTCGTGAAGCAATGATACCAACACTGAAGTCACTTCGTTTAATTTGTCGTCTCGGAACAACATTTAGCGGGATTCCATTCGAATGGTCTGATTTGTTCCAAAGAATTTACTTAACCCGTTCCCGTACAAGACTATACAAGTGGTACTTCGCTGTTGGAGTCATGGCCATCAATACAGTATTTGTAATTGTACGAGCTTTTCAAGCATCCTGCTGCCTCAAAGTTACATATGGACAGTGGTTGATTACCATATTCTCCGCTGTTACGGCATCTACCTGCACTGTAGTCAATATTAACAACTTTTTGCATCGACATGAAATAATTGCCTTGATAAATCAAGTAGTTCAGATTAAAGGTAAGCGGATTTGTAATGTTCGGCTTTGGTCGGGGATTTATAAACGAACCATCATTGTTCATGTGTTTTGGTATCTATTTCGGCAGTTTACGCCAATTTTGTGGCCATTATTCTAGAGTAGGTACTTCCTAAGAAATTTACATGTGAATTTTTAAATTACAGGCATCATTTCAGAGCTGAGTCCCATTGGACATCTTAACAGTCACATTTACTTCAAACAAATACCGCCGACACTATTTTATTTTTTCTTTACATACGGCTATCTGCAATTCTTCTCTGCAATTGTTAACGTCACCACGCCGAAATACTTTCATTCCTTAATTGACTTACGTGAAACACCCAAATGGAAGCTGATTCCCATTGGTTTCTTTGATATGTGTCTAATCCTCTCTGGAGCTTCAACGCTTAGTTTTGGAATCGTGTTTTTCTTAACCTACGTGTTGAGTACAAAGGGGTGCTTAAATATTTTAAGGTGAGACTGAACATGCAAATAATTTGGCAAATGCTGTAATTTTAGTAATACAAGCTCAATTTCATATTTTGATAACATTCTCCAATATTCGATTCAGAGATTCGCCCTTAACTCCGAAGGAAACCATAAAACAATACAGAATTCTCCAGATAACCAATCACCAGTATTTAGCGTGTGCCAAAACATGGATAAATACTTGCATGTTTGGAACCACGGCAGTGTCCTATGTGATTAGCTGTTACGTTGTCTTCAAGCTTCATCGGGAGTTACATCCAATCGCTGTTGTGGCCTTTGGGTCAATTATTGGCATGAATTCCCTACTAGTGCGGAATTGCTTCCATAATTCCTACTATCTTCTTAAATTGTCCAAACTCATTATACATGATCAGGAAAGTCGCATCGTACACAAGTTCACTAGGTTAGTACTCAAGTCCATGAGGCCTATTGGGATGCAAGTGGGAAGCTATTTTACTATTCACCACGGAACAACTTTCGTATTTATGAACTTGGCCATTCATAACACAATTACACTCTTGGTGGCCTTTTAAGATGGGTGTGGTTTGCAATTTAAGATGCAAAATAAGTTTTATTTTTAAATATAGTTCGTATAATACGCATACGCATCCTTTCCTCTCTTCGTATCGCTAGAGTTTTAGGCGGATAAACGGCGGCGGTGCAATCCGCGACGTGAAGTGTAGTGTATTAAATTTTAAAATATTTTTATCAATGCCAGTTAAATTAATAATTTTATAAACACATAGTAAAGTAAATCAAAACGAAATACACATAGCATCAAAATTGACAAGTGTGACCAACCTCTTGAAATGCGAGAAATGTTCAACAATAAAACGAGAACTATAAACCTAATAAACTAAACGCCGATGAAATTATCGGTGGCGGCAGCCATTATATCAATATAAACGGGGTTCCGTTGCGCACAGGTCTAAGTTGTAGTTTGTACCAGGGGTGTTTCCAGGAATTTCTCATGGGGGGGGGGCTAAACTTTAGAAAATCGGAGAAAATGTGCGATTTTTTACCCTTTTTCGCAATGAATTGAAGCAATTATTAAAATTCAATATTTACGTTTCCGATATTTAACAACGAATTTTCATATTTTCTTTACCCATGCTAGTTTCATTGGTTTTTTTTTTTTTACATTTTTAGAAATTGATTCGTAGATTTCTTCATGTATCACGTTATCCTATTGCCAACTTCCCTAGTTTGTTCAACGACAATACCCATGTGCGCTACGTTTGAATTTACTTTGAGAGAAAAAAGGAGAAATCCAACTAATCGGTTGAGGCTCAAGCCAAGCAACATAAAAGAATGAATAAGAGGAAAGAGCTCCTGAAGTTTTTCTGTATTTTCAAAATCTAGCCCAAGCATTGCAGAACATTTACCTATGTAGATATGAAATTACTTGATATTGGATTAAAAATATACTGACTTCGAAATAGCGTTGAACTCTAGAGCGTTTTTTGTCTTAATATTACTCAAATGCAGCAATATCATGAATGCGTAGCATTTGAGGGGAGGGCTCGAGCCCGGTGAGCCATTATGTACATGTACGTACATCCGCCATTGGTTTGTACGTTCAATAGTCTAAACTTCATTTCGAAGGCAATTGGGAATTATGTTTTTTGCTGTAAAATTGTCTTTATTTGAAATGCGAAATAATTTAATATTTTCCATATTCTTTGCTTGAGCATAACAATCCTTCCGTCTAGGATTCAGCACTTTGGACGTCTGCAATTGTTTTCAAATATGCTATTTACGAACAATTTCACCTGATGCGCGAAATACTATAAAACTAATTATAAAACTATTTCAAATAATTTGCCATCAATATCGTCGCACCATTTAGATTTTTTCAATGAATCAGCGGCAGTTGTCTTTTTGGTGCTATAATCAGTGGTATACAAAGCATATAAGTTATGAACTAAGATAGATGTTCTGAATAACTTAATCTTAAGAAAATTCAGTATATGTTTTCAGTAAACTTCGACGAACAGCGCGATTAATCCGAACCCCGTTAATGAAGACCAAATTACGAAGATGGACAATATTTTCCAGTCTTTCATGTCACAAGGCATTTGAATTTCAAGCCCCTTTCTTGCGACTCGCATCTGCCATAGTATTGTCCCTACTCTGACGGTGTCTACATATTCATAAATAATTTTGTATATGCCTGATTCTTGCATTCGTTGAAAGTTCTTCATTGTGATCCTAGATGAATATCCAACAAAATGAGTGATCTTTTCAAAATGTACTACCGTGTCTCTTGCAACGTGGCAGGTTAGCTGCTGGGGATATCGAGACATAACCTCATAATGAAACAATGTGTATTCAACTGAGAATGTTGTGTTGCAAAAGGATAAGAAACGAATCATTTCAGCTGTTCCCAAACGAAAGCTGTTGACAACTAAAGTAGAGGTAATATTCTTAGTTATTCCTTCACGGCGAAATATTTCAATTAGTCCTTCATCTTCTCGATCCATATCGTATCCTAGAATTCCGTAGCCATTATCAGTAAGTTCTTTGAGATTCTTGAAAATGATGACTGGCGGTGGAACTGTGAGTAGACTAGAAACGACCCCCTCATAGCCATATGTGAATAGTATGGTTGCCAAGATAAAAATGATCAGGAATCGGTTTCTCTCCAGAATCCTGCATTCCTGTCTCATCTGAATGAGTAGATTTCGAACCACTGACCTTTTACAAGAACCGTCAGCGTCAGAACAGTAATTCCGAGGCATGCCCATGTCCAAGTATCCATGGGAACAGTCCAGAAGAGAAAATTGAATTATTCCCTCTCCTCAAACTCCTTGCAATACACAAACCTCTGTATGCGATTGCCTAGGAGGAGTTGATTCTGATAGTTCTGCGTGGGAATTGTGGGAAGAAATGATATCCAAGGGAATATATTCAGTACAGCAATACCCGTGTAATGTTCTGGAATTTGTCCTTCGTACAGGAAATATCTCCCGTCATGGACTCGGGCGGGATGGACAAAATCAATACTTACGTTTAATTTGTTGGCAATATTTTGCATCAGAATATGATCTTCTACACATCCTATTAATTGTGGGATCGTTGAGGCCCGATTTTTATATAAGGAATAGCACAGTCGTGATACTTCTAGTTGGCTATCAACTTCAATACCTGAGAGAAGACCTAGTACAGCAATCCACGGTATTATGGATCGAGACTTCATGAAATATACAACTGCGCTCATTTCATGTAAGCTATTTGAATTTATACTTTGAAGTGAATTAGAAGTCGTTGACATGAGTAAACAACTGCTGCAAAGTACGCTAGTCTTTTCTACAAACGTCAAATTGTAGGACATTTGGAAAGCGTAAATGCCCACTAAGTGAGACCGCGCACCAAACAGTGTAGCGCAGCATTTGAAATTCATTGCATTTGTTGGTAGTTCCGTGCAAAAGCAAAACAACGTTGGTCTCGGTAAATACCCGGGCTCCAAGCACATCAATCAGCGTCCGTCTAAAGCACTGCACAATCGCCACTATAATGTTCACTGAACACGTCTCCTTGTGAAACGGTGGGAGAAATTTGTAAAATTCGTCATCCTCAAGCCCAATCTTGAAAACTGTCCAGACTTGAGGACTTTGGTTGGAAATTAAAATACGTTCGATCAAGTCGAGAGATGAAATATGAGTTCCTGATACGGAAAAGAATAAATGAAATAGACAATTTTCATAAGATGAAATGTTGATCAACACAGAATCTACGTTTAGAACAAAGAACGTTTGAGCTAAATAAATGGTAAAGGTAAAAGAAATAAGAATTTTGTTGAATGTCATCTCTAAAACCCTGGGTTTATTCTTGATATTTTTAAAAGAAAGGATTCAAAAACTGTGTTGATTGATATGTTTAAACGGCTTCGACACACGGCTTGATTTATGCTGTCTACTCTTCTTGCAATATTGGAAACTTAAAGTACAACCGATTTCCATTTAGCACTCAAACTCAACCAATGTCAGCAAGAGCTTTGGAATGCTATTGCAGCAGACCAAGTTTTCTTTTGAATGTCAAATGAGATTGGTCGCATGTTCCAGTCTCGCAGATACAAGATAAGATAGGCGTATTTTGAATTCCAGTATTCCGTGTCCATTCTCATTCTTCCAAGAGGATGCTTTTAATGCGACGCGGAAAATTGAGTGTTGTCTCAAAGGTGCTTCATTTTTTAATAAGTAGGAGACTGTGGTTTTCCGAGACGAATATAAAGTACAAGGCTTCACAACCCGTTCTTTCGTCCAAAGGTGAATTTGACCTTCGAATTTATGATCTTGAAGCCGTGTATGTTTATTTGCATTTAGGCATAATTGGAAACTTGATTCAGAGAGTATTCATTTCCTATATTCTAATACAAAGAACCGCCCAATGCACAGGTTCAAATTAAATTTGTTTTATTGTTTGTTTGTTTTATTATCAAAAGTAGCAGAATTTTCCAATTTATAACGCGAACTAACGATTAAAGTGAAGAGAAGCATATTTGAGCCTGACCTGAGCTAAAGCGCTTGTCATAGCACTAACGCTAGTTGTTTTGGCACGACAAAAGAATGCAAAATGCGATAAATTGACTTGTCGCACAGTATTTGAAACTTCCATGTAATTCAATTAAATTGAAGATCAAAATATTTATGTGCGTTTTGATACTTTAATACCATAGTTTACTACAAAAATACACTATTTCGGAGAATATAAAACCTGATCCAGCGCTGCCTTGCTCCACAGAGCTTTACGAAATATTGTCGGGCAAGATACTTAAGCATAACATATTGAACAATACAATACCGGCAAGCCGCGCTAAAGGGAACTCTGATTTTGAAACGTTCCACGAGGTCCGATATGATCGCGTTTTATAGGGTAGCATTGAAAATTCAAAACCTTGGTATTCGAAATTTAGCGTGACTGAGTTTGCTTCAATTATTGTATTGTACTGTGGTTTATCCCTGTGAAGATCAAAAACAGCTAGAACATCGAAGCTTCCCAAAGGTTTGTACATTTCTCCCATACAAACTAAAAAAATTGGCCTCCGCAATCATTTTTTAATAAATTATTTAAGTCTACCTCCCACCTTCCAGCAAACAGGCAGATGTGTTCGGTGGTATTGAACAACTAGTCATATTGAAAGACAAAGTGCCATTCAATTCAATATTTATCGTTACTGTCAGTTTCGACAATGTATCACCACACGTGTGCACTACTTGTTGCACCGCACGTTTAATATTTTATCTGCTAGAAACAGTAGTACACAAGCAATTTAAGCTATCCAGTAATACAATAGCTACTCCTAAGTTGACTCAGAGAGCCGGAGAACCAAAGGACCTCCTTTGTGTTTGCCTAATGCTATGATATGGTGAAAGGCCCTCTAGAGGGCCTTTTTGGATCGGAGGGTCAAAGTTGGTTCGGAAGGCCGGAGGGTCTAATACTCTTGCCTATCTATGCAGGTCACACGTTGAGTTCGGAAAGAGACAAATCAAATCCCCTGTATACTCGCATTACTCACATTTTCACACCCACGTCTTTCCGCCGTATTGGTCATGTCTTAAGTTACAATAATATTTAATTACAGTTTGTAACTAGCCAAATATGTAGCGCATAACTGCAAAGCTCGAGATTCGAAAAACCCGAAAATTAATCTTTCAGATTGGGGTTGGTAACTCAGGCGCAATAAGTGTATGCAAGAGTTGTACTGGTTTCGGCAACAATTGAATAATCTGCAATCATAACCTAATTGTGATTACATTGGATCCTATGTAGTATGAAATATGCTTTCTAATTTGCCCACAACAAATGCAGTATACATTTCCAGGAAATCTCGACCAGCAGTATGATAAATCCAAATACGGTAAATGAAAGCCAAATCACGAAGATGGACAATAATTTCCAATCTGCCATGTCACAAGGTATTTCGGCTATTTCAAATCCTTTTCGTACGCTCCGTAGGTGCAGTCGTATTATCATGTTTCTGTAAATTTCTGCGAATTCATGAATAACTTTGTGAACGCCTGCTTCCAAGGCTCTATGACAGGTTTTCATCAAGAGTCCCGACGAATATCCAACAAAATGTGCGATCTGAACTGCATGGACTTCAGTTTCCCTTGCAACGTGGCACTTAAGCTCAGGATATTCCTTCATGACATAATGCTGAAAAGATGTATATTCAACTGAGACTGTTGCATTGCAGTACGACATACGGCGAATCATCTCACCATGGGTTTAACCAAAGCTGTTGTCAACCAAATTACGAAGATAGAAAATATTTTCCAGTCTTTCATGTCAACAGGAATTTGAATTTCAAGCCCCTTTCTTGCGACTCGCATCTGCCTGAGTATTGTCCCTACTCTGACGGTGTCTACATATTCATAAATAATTTTGTAAATGCCTGATTCTTGCATTCGTTGAAAGTTCTTCATTATGATCCTAGATGAATATCCAACAAAATGAGTGATCTTTTCAAAATGTACTACCGTGTCTCTTGCAACGTAGCAGGTTAGCTGTTGGGGATTTCAATTAGTCCTTCATCTTCTCGATCCATATCGTATCCTAGAACCTAGAGTTCCGTAGCCATTATCAGTAAGTTCTTTGAGATTCTTGAAAATGATGACTGGCGGTGGAACTGTGACTAGACTACAAACGATCCCCTCATAGCCATATGTGAATAGTATGGTTGCCAAGATAAAAATGATCAGGAATCGGTTTCACTCCAGAATCCTGCATTCCTGTCTCATCAGAATGGAGTAGATTTCGAACCACTGACCTTTTAGAAGAACCGTCAGCGTCAGAACAGTAATTCCGAGGCATGCCCATGTCCAAGTATCCATGGGAACAGTCCAGAAGAGAAAATTGAATGATTCCCTTTCCTCAAACTGCTTGCAATACACAAACCTCTGTATGCGATTGCCTAGGAGGAGTTGATTCTGGTAGTTCTGCGTGGGAATTGTGGGAAGAAATGATATCCAAGGGAATATATTGAGTACAGCAATACCCGTGTAATGTTCTGGAATTTGTCCTTCGTACAGGAAATATCGCACATCCTGCACTCGGGCGGGATGGACAAAATCAATGCTTACGTTTAATTTGTTGGCAATATTTTCCATCAGAATATGATCTTCCACACATCCTATTAATTCTGGACTAGTTGAGGCCCGATTTTCATATAAAGAATAGCACAGTCGTGATATTTCTAGCTGGCTATCAACTTCAATACCTGAGAGAAGACCTAGTACAGCAAACTACGGTATTATGGATCGAGACTTCATGAAATATACAACTGCGCTCATTTCATGTAAGCTTTTTGAATTTATACTTTGAAGTGAATTAGAAGTCGTTGACATGAGTAAACCACTGCTGCAAAGTACGCTAGTCTTTTCTACAAACGTCAAATTGCAGGACATGTGGAAGGCGTAAATGTCCACTAAGTGAGACCGCGCACCAAACATAGTGTAGCGCAGCATTTGAAATTCATTGCATTTGTTCTAGAATCCGTGCAACATTAAAATCAGATTGGTCTCAGTGAATATACGAGCACCAAGCACATCTATCAGCGTCCGTCCGAAGCACTGCGTAACTGTCACTATAATATTCACTGAGCACTTCTCCTCGTGAAGCTTTGGGAGCAATTTATAAAATTCATCATCAACTAGCCCTGTCCATAACTGAAGACCTTGGTTGTGAATCAAAATACTTTCGGTCAAGTCGAGAGATGGAACGTGGGTTCCTGATAAGCCAAATAACAAGTGAAAAGCACAGTTTTCGTAGGTCGATATGTTGAGGTACACAGAGACTGCGTCCCGAAATAAGAGAGTTTGGAACAAATAAATGGCAAAATTGAAATAGCCGAGAAGAATTCTGCTGTGTTTCATTTTCTTTTCAGAATTTTTTTTTCAGTCGAACTTAAAACTGGACTGATATGTTTCAACGACGCACTACGAAATTGATTTCTGTTTACTTTTGTGCAGTTTTGGAACTTGGAACTGGAAGACCAACTTGGGTGTGAGCTAATGCCAACATGAGCAAACTCAGATAATGCCAGGATGAGCTGTTGGTAGAATAGATGTGGTTTTTCAAGCTAAGCTCTGTGGGAAAAATAAAACCGAGGATGACTACATGTTCCTCCCATCAAAAGAGATGGTAGATTAGACTACAGATATTTGTTTAAACTTTGAAATTCGGACCTACGTATCGTGTCGTGTCATGTTTGAACGCCTTAGGCGCATTATGTTAGACCATTCAGTCTTCGAGCAATTGCTCGTCTTTTTCGGTGGCGCCACACCGTCCTTCGTGATAGACAGAAATTGTTCAAAGTAAATCAATTCATGAAGCATTTACTGATTTACTCCAAAATCTACTATCGCTGGTCGCATGTTTCACAGTATGTAGTCACTATGTCCAGCTTTGAACCTTTTCTCTGCCAGGGCTGCGTGACGTTGAAGTTAGCATGCTGAACTGGGAATGAATCGATCGGCTGGCCACTTCTTATACTCTTAATCGATTTAATCGTCGATCGGGTGTACGTGGCATATTAGTAAAATTAATCTAAATGAATCCACCTAAAACACATAGTTTTTGTATGTATTATTTTATTACGTAAATTGGTTGTGCGAAAAATTCGTCCTTGAACAAAATTCATATTGAATTGTTCGAATAAAGTACCAAAATGGACAATTTTTTTATGTGCGGAACATATTTCGGTAGACAAAAATTGCAAGATAATCCAAGAGAACAATTTGTTCGAAATTTCAAGTTCTTTGAGATTGGCTGTTTCATTCCGAGTATACATTTTAGTAAGAGTATTTGCACCAATTTCAAGTTGCAAGAGAGAGCAGCATATTTCAAAGTCGAAGTTAAGAATTCGAAAATCGATTCACATAATGCCCACAAGCTGTTCTTTCGCGACCAATGAAATTCGAATGGGCTCAGCTTGGGCAAATACAAGGCAGATTCAGTATTGTGTAGCCCTAATACTTTGAATTGCATTGCCACCTTCATCATGAAACTTTCGTCCAAATTAGATTCAATCAATATAAATTGCTCTAGAATTATTAATTACCTAGATTACTAGTTCCGAGCCTACTACATTTGTTCTGGTAATTTTTGTTAGGCACTGTTGTTCGCCATGACAAACGGAGCATTGCGGTTTTCTGGACACTACGCATTGTACGAAGATGTGAGGTAATTAAACACATTTATTCTTAGACATCTAATTTTCCGGAAACACTTATACTAATTAGTATCAATCGCCTTCAATTCAGCCTGCCTTTAATTGATGAGTATTAGTATTACATATGGATATGAGCCTCAACGACTTACGCGGATTCATCTACCTATCCTAAATTCTTTCTGTGTCTCAATCGGTTTAAATTTTAACGTGGTATATTTGTATAGTGCTTCAGCAGTAAAAGAAAATGGTCAACGCTCAAGCATCCGCATTCCGCGATGGAGCGGCGATTAATTCGCGTGAGAAATTATCTTATTCATAATTTAAGAAGCCTACACTGTATTTCTGAGATTCAATTAATTTAAGTAAATATCTCGTTTTTCCAGTCCGAATTATGGTTTGCTGTGTACTTTTCTTCGCTGGAATCGTGAATCTAGGCGTAAATGGACAATTGTTTGGAAGAAGACCGAGAATAGAGCTGGAAATCAGGTAGCGATTGTGTTCATATTTTGACATGTATCTTTTACTTAAACCCTAGAAAGGTGTATCCGAGTCGTGAATGATTGAGTCTATAATTCATGTATATTAAAATTTCGTACTATTCCATCAGGCCCCGAGCTGACGCAAGATCCACACTGATTTGGTTTAATCGAAATACCGAGTGGCGCAACCACTATTGGGGCAACCAATTACAGAATTACATAAACGAAAGTGAGTTGATTTAGGGTCAGAAATCCAGTACGGAATCCTCTTTACCCTGCTAGAATGTCCAGAATTGAAACAAAACTACCCTGATCTTTTAGTAAATACCAATGTCACACTTAAATACAGACAGGTTGAGAAAAGGTTTTGTGGTTAATAATCATAACCTAACTAGCTCTGTGTTGTAGATTATCAAAATTCAACTGGACAAAATAGGAATTCACCAATTGCATGCAGCTTATGGAGTGGGAATCATGCAACGAATGAAAGAGCTTGTTTCTTAGAGCGGTCAACCATGCTTAATAAAGCGTGTAGCCCTGAAAACGACCAGTTTGGTTATGATAAAGGAGAAGGAAGGCCTTGCGTGCTCATCAAACTCAACAAGGTAATCATCCTCTTAACAGGAGGGGCAAGCGCTCTTTGCTCTATCAAACTAAGGCGATTTCTTACAAAAACATCCACCAAATATTGGAATTCGGCTGATATGAAAACTCCAGGTATGTCCAGGAAATTCAAGGGAATTTGATTGTGCCCTCCTGCCCTCTACTGGGCTAGTATGCCATCCTGCCCTCCGCCTGTAATTGTAAGAGCACGGTAGGGCGCCCTTCTGCCCTCCGATCAAAATGGCTGTCCTACGGAGGACGCCGGGCAAGTTGCCTATCCTTGATACTATGTAGGCTGAGTTTGAATTTGTCACGAGCGGTAATGACTATACGTTCAACCTAATTTTTAAGCTTGCTAATTAGCAATTTTTAAATAAGAGTTAATGTTCTTTAAGAACATACATAATACATAGAAATGCATGGAGGTTGCATCCTGAGTTTAAATTTGACACGGAAATGACTGAACAATCTAATCTAAGCTCGTTAGTTAGCTAAACTTTCTGAACTATATGCCATTAATCGATCTATTGTAAACATTTAATAATTTCAAATAGTTTTATTTTATTTTTAATTCATGCACTTGGTTTAGATTACACAGTCATTCCCGCTTCAAATTCAAATTCAGCGTAAATTAAACCTCGCGTGTAAATGTATTACGCAAGCACTTGTTTTTTTATATTATGTAATCTAATTTGATTGAGAATTTCTTGCTCCTGTGACTGGATTTGGTTGTATTATACAGCCAATCCCGTGTCAAACTTAGCATATATTAAAACTTCTCTGGAATAGAATTCGTTCCATACTCGTGGCGCTTTGTGCGAGCCGGACATAGCGTTCCAATGCTTTGCTTGGTGGTAAATGCTGTAAGAAAGGAACATGTTAGCAAGTCAATCAGCATTTTTCCTTGCATCCATTATAACATTCAAATTCGTTAATAAATATGTGTACATGTGTTCAAATACTTTTACAAAATAATTATATACAATATTTACAATATTCACATTCATGTCAACTAACAATTTAAGCTCCTTCAGAGCCATCTGGGTTCTCCAGGTGAATCAT
>JAQFXZ010000330.1:0-21538 GCA_034694025.1 Ceratophysella scotica | reverse complement strand
CGGAGGGCCGGAGGGCCTAAGTTGGGTCGGAGGGCCGGAGGGCCGGAGGGCCGGAGGGCCTAACACTTGCCCATCTATGATTCTGACTCCCGAAAGAGCAAAAAATATGACAAGCAGAGCAGTGCATAAAAGCAATGAGGCAATATAAGACACTCAACCAAAGCCTGCTTCTGCCTCTGTTGCTCTGTATGCAGTTGATCAAGATAGGCACGAGTTTGAATTTCCATCATTCAATTGGTTTTATATGAAGATTAATGTTAACGGTACATACCTTTGAGACTGTCAAAGATTTCCTGCGTCGGATCTTCTGCTAGCTCAAAAAAATTAACTAGAGTTTGTTCCTAGATTTTGTTGAAATCCACGTTTTTGCCGGTAGTGAGTATTTAAATCGCCCTCCAGCCAATACCAATGCGCGGTGGATCATGACCTTTACCGTTTCAACTACTAATGAGTGGGTCTACATAGTAAGTACCAAAGAGTCAGCCTTCCAAAGTTACGGCGTCTATATCAGGCCCGGGACTTTCGGGACAGCCCTCGTATTACCAAATATTTCGGCTGAGATTTACTTTACCGGTAGGATTTCTCTCTCAACAAGGTGGTAACAACTCTCGCGTTACCACCAAGGTGGTAACAACTCTCATGTTACCACCCTTCCCATACTAGAATATGGAGACATGTTACCACGTTGTTACCACCATGCCACCACGTGCTACCACCATGCCACCACGTGTTACCACCATGCCACCACGTTGTTACCACCATGTTACCACCTTGTTACCACCATGTTACCACCATGTTACCACCTTGTTACCACCTTGTTGCCACCATGCTACCACGTTTTTAACACCAGGTCCTTGTTACCACTTTGTTACCACCTTGTTACCACCATGTTACCACCTTGCTACCACCATGTTACCACCTTGTTACCACCATGTTACCACCTTGTTACCACCTTGTTACCACCATGTTACCACCTTGTTACCACCTTGCTACCACCTTGTTACCACCATGTTACTACCTTGATACCACCTTGTTACCACCATGTTACCACCTTGTTGCCACCTTGTTACCACCTTTCTTGTTTCTTTAAACTAAGATAAAAATTCAAGGATTTGCTTGTTCTTATCACCTTTACTTTTTTTAAAACAAGATGAGATTAAAGATCTGTTTATTCAATATCAGGAGCTTAAATGAGATCCTAATCTATCTTGAGTCAAATGCCTTGCTGGAATTGAATTAATTGGCTTAATAATAAACCACCTTATTTTAATCAAGATTACCTCACAAAATGATCATTTTTTATCAAAAGTTTTTTTTACTAACAAACTCTAAATACAGAACACAAGAAGGTTGAATGTACTTTCGTCCTCATCGTTGAATACGTAGTTCATCTAGTATTTCGTATGCTCGTGTATTATGTGTATGTTTCTGCATCTGGTTTTTTAATGTTTTAGAAGGCATGTTTTTTACTTATTTTTCACATGCAACAGAATTTAGTCATAATTGTAAGTCGAATAAATAAAAAAGTGCGGCGAAAAATAATTAAAAACAGGCAAAAAAAACGTTAGCCAAAATGTTCATTTTGTGAGGAATTTTTGATTAAAAGTAAGGCGGCGCTTACTTCCAAGCCGATTTAATTAGGCATATGCTAAAGACAATTAGACACAGAAATGATATTACTAAGGTTGAGTATTCAATAATATGTAAGGTAGGGTACAAATAAATTAATAGAAATTATCATAATTGATTTAAGGAATTGCTTTCTAAATTTTTGTGCACTTTAAAAAGATATTTTTCAAAGATTAAATCGATAAAAAGAATTTCCCACATCCTTCGCATTTGAGGCCCAGACGATGTATGAATTTTCTCAGGTCTCCATAATCCAGTATGGGAAGGGTGGTAACATGAGAGTTGTTACCGCCTTGGTGGTAACGTGAGAGTTGTTACCACCTTGTTGGAGAGAGAAATCCTACCGGTAAAGTAAATCTCAGCCAACATTTCTGGTGCTCTAGCCGCTCATACAATTGTCTATGATTGTCTTTTAACGAATCGCTGATCTTCCTAATCAATAAACCACCCGATGGTCGTGTCATCGTAATTTTGTCCTTCAATGTGAACGTCACCATGTTGGATAGCGGGAATGGACTGAGGTCTCTGGTTCTCATTATCCGCGTCCCGTTCGGGTTTCCCGTTTGGTGTGGAGTGTTTGGAAGCGGAACAAGATTGAGTGGTGGAGATAGGAAAAGTAAAGTTTCTTTTGGGAGTCAAGTGGAGTGAGATATAATTCTCTAATCCCTCTCCAACCTGCTACAGATTCTCTCAAACTAACTTTCCTACATCTGGAGACCTCCTTGCCCTCCTCATTATCATAACTTCCAACCAGCAACCGACTTAGCACAGAGACCCAACCGGAATAAGTGGGATTAAGAACCAGGCCGGGTTATTAGCCAGTCATTCTACTCCATCTTAGCTTCCTCATTCCTTCCAATAATGCAGTTTCGCTTCAAAGCAGGAGTCAGGTCAGAAGCTACAAGAATAAAAATACGTTTAAAAACCAGCCGTTGGCAGCACAGAACCATAAGCTCGTTCCTCAAGAAGGAACGATACATTTAATACTTTCAGTCATGAACTGTGATACCAAAAAATAGCTGTTGTAGAACTGAGGACTTTAGCGTAAGCGTAAGCCTCGTATTATTACCTAACAGTGCTGTTGCCTGTTAGGCATGTGTGACAAATTAAAAATATGTTCGGTTTCAGGACTCGTAGCGTAAGCGTAGAGCCTGGTACTACCTAACAGTGATGTTGCCTGTTAGACATGTATGCCAAAATAAACTGGACAACGGAAAACACAAGAAGAAGTAGTTTTACCGATGTGCCGAATTTATTGAGGTTGAGAATGAGAGATGAGACCTAATCTAACTGTTGTCCGTGTCTTTGTCTTGGTATCGCGACTTTTTTTTTTACATAGAAGTTATCCATATTTTAAATTTGGTAACCGGTCAAAGTAAACCAAGCCACATGCAATGTCGCCTCCAGCGTTGCCTCTATGTTTTCTTTCCATTTTACCGTTAATCAGGTTAGGTTTCTCGGACCACCGCAGATGAATTTCTTCGAACTATTTTAGGTTTAAACATAACCCACCCTATGTTAACCTAAGCCAACCTAATATAGCATAACTTGCAAGAATCACACTCCGTTAGGAGGCAATATTAATAGATGAGGGTATTTGAAGGCCGTGAAGGCGACAATAGACCCCAACGCTGGAGGTGACATACAATCAGGCTTGGGTTTACCTCAACCAATTTGACGCCCTGCATCTACGTACGTCCTAAAGTTTGGAGAACTTTTGACCTGCTCGATAAGGTCATTGATTAATCCAAACATATTAGTACCATGTGGATAGTTCATCTTAAAACTCAAAGCAAAGAAATATGAGCTAAAATATAGTTTGGTTTGGTGTGATTGCGTATGTTGACACACATATCTAATACCTACTGTAGAGGCGTGTGAGTCACATTAACAAGCGCAGTAACTCAAAATAGTTTAGTAATTCAAAGAAGGAAATCCGGAAATGCAGTGACTCAAAAGGTATACGTAGATGAGGCTAAAGTCGGTCAAATGACAAATTGGAGATTTCGGCACACAGGTGGTTCGTTACTCTTGAAGGTCGAGTGAAGCTATAAATTCGCTACAACCCGAGTTCTGAATTCATTAAACTTTAAAGTATTTTTGATATAAGTACTTTAATTCGCTTTGATACGCTCCTATAAGTACAAGAGTGCGAAGTGCAATAACTCTGTAACTTTGAAAAGTCCTTGGGACGTGCTTATGAGTTTGAGCGGCCGAAGGTTGATTTCTCGAAAATCTATATTTGTATGTTACGACCTGATTCCAGCTTAGAAGTGAAGTTCAAAGGATGAATAAGTCCTAAAAGCAGTGCAGTGCAGTGCAATATGAATGCATACAGAACTGCATTGCATATGAATTCCATGTGAACTATAGTGAAAGATAAAGAGTAAAAGCATTACCTGCCAAGCAAACGTTCAAGCTTGACCGAATTTGAATGGATCAGTAATGGCATTTCTTCTCCGAAAGTAAAAGCTCTAAAATCGGAGTAGTGCTGATAACCCGGAAAATCTCTGGCAGCATTAGAGCTGTGCGCCGAGGCTGTGAACGGCGGCGGCGCCCCGGTTTTTCGCCGACTCCATCGGCGGCGGCGCGATCGGCGGCGTGGTCGGCGGCGCGAAGTGTATTTTAATGCCAAATTACTTTAAATGGATTTTAATGCGTACTTTTTTTCATTTCTTCAATATAACCGAATTTAACAAATTCTACAAAATACTAGCCGGTTCGTCAGCTCCGCCTCCTGGCACACACGCGATTTTGGTACAAACATACAAACGCGAACGCAGTGGGAATGAGCTAAAAAAAGAAATGTATTTATGTTCAATTATGAATAGGTAATTGCTTACTGTTGTGATTTGCGATATTGAAGTTGAAGAGTACTAAGCTAATAAGTTCACGTTGGCAAGAGAAAGTTGTTGACAGTTGTTTATTTTTTCGTTGCTAAGCCGTTTTTGAAGAAGTGCACAAAAGAATACATGTAACCCGTTGAGCTTGAGACCCGTGACCCCAAGTTCAAACTTCAAACTTATCCTTGCTAATGAATCGAATTGCTTGTTGAAAATTGAAGGTCAATGATCGTTTAGAATCGGTTGAGTCATCGTCGCCTTAGAAAGTGTAAAGCTTCAAAGTCTGAAGTTATTTTCTTAAGGTTTAGAAAATAACGCAAAGTATAATTAACAGCGGTTCCAGGAATTGACGAACTATCATAGTCCAAGTTTAACTCAAGATTTTACGCTATCACTAAAATACGCAATATTTTAATGTTCTTAGAAATGCAATTTCAACGTGTGAATCAAAAAACTTAGCCTATTTTCACACAATGAACTGGAGGTTGGCGCACACCAAGACGGGCAAGCAAATTGTATTTTGTTCAAAATATAGAATTCCGAATGTTCAACCTGCACAGATTGAATACTTATCAAACTTTTTGGTAAAATACAGTACATTTTTTTAAAATTCAAATCAAGATCCCCAAAATTCATCCAAGGATTACACTGAATATGAGTTCGCTGAAAACAAAAAATTCTCAGAATTATTTGAACTGCGTTTTTTGACTATTGATTGACGCAATCCTCAATTTTCTTGCGCCTGACTATCACAAACGCAGTTCAGCAGCTTCTACTCAATTTTACTGCTTCTCCATAAAGTATTCAGAAATGTATTTTTGCCGTTCAAATGGGAATATTTTTTAAGATAGTGTGCGAAATCACAAATTACAAATATACAATAGTAAGATGAAGAATGTATTTAAAATACTATATTTTTCAAAACGCTAGTAATTTGCTTAATAGCTATGGAGATACACAACACTACGCTGGTACTTAGTACACACCAATTCGAAGTTATAGTTGGCCCAAAGGTTGGCATATTCATTCCTCTAACCGCCACTAAATTCAAATACCATGCAAGTAGACAAGTGTGAGTGAACAACCTCTTAAGATGCGAAAAATGTTCAGCAATAAAACCAAAAATGCGTTCCTCATAAACTAAACGCCGATAAAATCATCGGCGGCGGCGGCGGCGGCGCGCGCCGAAAAACATTCCAGCGGCGGCGGCGGCAGCCATTACACGAAAAAAGACCGGCGGCGGCGGCGCACAGCTCTAGGCAGCATGTTCAGTTCGACGAGTTTGAAATTGGGCCTGAAATCGTGTTTGCTGACAGGCACCACTCTCAAGGGCTTCGAGTCAATAGTTTTTGATAATATTCGTTGAGAGGTTACCTGTGGGTTCGAATGAAGCCCCGCAGTGTTTTCTACATCGACCTCATTCGACATTTGACATAGGATTGATGCTCAGAAACCATCTATGATGGGCCTCACTCAACACGAATCTCTTTGTGTCTACTTCATACGGCCTCAAACACTTTTTCGGGTTTTTAGGTGGCATCGATGTTCCCGAGAAAAACAAAACTGAACAATTGCAGAAAGGTGGCAGAACGTGAATATGAAGCTAATGTTCGGTAGCATAGATGGGGCAGAGGAGAGGATAGCTAGGGGAGGGGTGACTTTTTTAATTTTGAAGGCGAAAGGTAGGTGGAGGCCTTGTCGAGCACTTAAATCAGTTCGGAAAACATAAAACTTAGTCAGACTAGATTTGGTTAGGTTAGTCTTTAGTATGGTGAGGGGAGGAGTAAATTTTTTGATGTTGGTGGGGAGGGTGGAGGCTTAGTCCGTCGTCATTTGCTCAAAAAACAGTTTGATATGACGGCGGCTTTATGGGTCTTGGAGGGGAGGGGTTGAATTCTAGTCGTTCACTTGGGCCAAAGGTTAACCAGGTTGGGTTAGGTTAGGTTAGCTTAGGGTATTGCTTTTGGAGATGAGGAGTGACTTGTTTGGTCTTGGAGCGGAGGGGTGGGGAGGAGGGTACAGAAAACGCCCATCACCTCAATGTTGATAGGATAAGTTCAATTCACAATGCGCAAAGTTGCAAAAATAAATTGAACTTTTTGTTTAGGATGGGAGGGGTCGAGGAGGGTGAGGGGAGGGCAAGGGTTCAGGTGACGTATGTTGCCTAGCTATGATGTGTGGTAGTGTTGCGTGCCATTCTTACAGTAGCTGGGAAGCCGCCTAATCATCTCGCGCTACCGTTCCCGCTACTTTGTGCTCCCGGCATGAAAGTGAAAGGGCTGGGAAGCCTTTGGTGGCTGGATCCGAATAACTCGTGTGGCCCCATTTCTGCTCAAAGTGTTTGGTGAAGGCTTTTGTCTATTCATGGCCTCTCGAGTCAGTGGCAAGGGAGAAGCCGTTGGGAAGAAAGTTGGTGCTCTGAGGTCTGAGAAACAAAGAGGTTCTTTCTCTAATCCTTAGACGTGAAGAAGATCTGTGTCTGAATGAGTCCAAGATCTGACTTTGTCCATTAAGCATCCCTCTCATAACCGAGGAGCTAAGAGCTCTTCTCCGCCTGCCATGTGCCTGGCCAGGGTCGGGAGTGAAAACTGCCTCTTGCACCACCCTCTCCACCAACACCACTTGGCCAGATTCTGAAAGAACGCTTCCCACACTTGAGAAAAGGCTCAGAAAATGGGAGTTGAAGAAAAGTCGGCTTTTCTTCTCCGTTCCAGACAGACTTTGTGCAAAAAATTTCCCTCTTTCTGCCATCCGAATACACTTCTTGAGCCTCATTCAAAAATACAAAGTTTGGGGGTGGCTGGGTGGGCCGGACGTGTTGGGTTGCTCTGTTTGGGACGGGAACGTGCTTCACCGGGGCTCCTTCTTCGTAGCGGAAAACCATTGTTCTGGAGTAATTGATTGAGGCCAAATGAATGGGATCTAGGACTTATGCCTTTAAGTGAGAAATGGCAAAGTCGGAATAAGTCTGAGTAATATTGAATATTGACGAATCCAACTTGGCAAACGATGCATCCCTGCATTTTTTAAAAGCACTAAGCAAAGTTCAATAGCAAAATACAAGAGTAGTTTCAAAAGTTTCTCAGTATCTCTAAAACGAATGAAATAGTTGAGTTGATATTCTTAACACAGATATGTAAGACTTAGAAAATGTCAACAACTCCGAAGACCATGTCTTTGATGAAAAATTGATTCCACGGTTGCTTCTCTCATATTTGGAAAAAATCAAAATCACTGTCGTAAAACTCCTAAATAATTTGGGTTAAAATTCATTTTTTGGGGAAAATGGAGATTCATATTTTAATTGTATCTCGAAAACTGGGATGGCCAATTTGCTAGCAAGCAGTATTTTTTGCCAAACTTGCAATTTTTGCCATTTTTGCAGGAAGAATTGGCATTTTTGGAAAAATTATGACAATACAACTTGCCGCATTTTTTAAATGTGCCTTAGCATGATGATCCAGTACCGCATGAATTGTCATATTCTGTGCATGTATTCATTATAAAGAAGAGTGTTAGTAAAATGTCATGTGTGCGTGTGTGAATACTTTCACCACTTAACAGGACCAATTCTGTTGAACAGACGAATGCAAAAAAACCTATTATTCTTGTTTTGGACAATGGAGGGCGACACAAAGGAAATTCTCGTGACTTTTTAAGGCACCATTTTATATTTTAGGTTTGGTTGTGCCGATAAGGGTTGAAAAATTACTTGCCCTTGAGTTTAGGTTAGTTTAGACCTTTGTCTATTTCGTGGCTCTAATTGCTTGTGGCTAATGACAAGGGAACCTTGGGAATTTTGAGATTTCGCCATAATACGATTCGTCAAACAGAGTAAAAACGGCGGGAGAAGGCCTTGTCTGATGAGAAAGAAGTCAGTATTTGGTATTCCAGCCTTCCTACAAACACTTTGAGCATTTTGAGTTTTATCGGGCTTCCTGTTCGGGGATGGATGGGTGTTGTGAAAAATAGAGCGGGTGCGTGTCGTGTGTACCACAAGCTCGACTCCAGAACGGCCTATCAACTAACTGTATTGGAAGGAGACGGAAGGAGCGGAGATGACCGTTATGAATTTCAGATTCCAGTCACGCCAGAGAGGATTTTGTAGCATATGTAAATGGGAATTAGAGTCTGAGCTTCTGTACTCCCCGGCCTTCTCGCATGGCTGGAGATTGGAAACGGGCTTTTGGGGTGTCCAAATGCTTCCGAACCTCCTGACATCCCAACAAACGTCCCTAGCCTATTAGCTCATGGGAAAATGTTATTTATTGACCAAGCGGAGCTCGTAAGTCTAATAACATAAATGCTAAACTGTTGATTAATAGGCCTGGCAGAAAAGTTTAGGGAAGGAATTGGGGAAAACGGAATCCGCCCGTCAGTCCACCGTCTGATTTATTGGAGCCAGAACTACTGACAGTTCCATGTACGCCTCGCCGTCCTTTTCTCCCCACGGCCTTTAATTATAGAGACATTAAATCTCGGATTTCTGGGATCAGATCAGGTCTCCAGGTACTTTTTTTTACGGTTCGCTCCCTTCCATTTCCCGTTTCGTGTCTGAGCTCTCAGCTTGGAATGAACCAAGGCTAACAATACTAATAGGCTTGAACAGTTAAGTACACAGAGACTGAGGCTTTGGATTTAACTTTGGGAATTTGGAAGAGCTGGACTGGGGCCTGGGATTACGATTTAGGAACCATGTGTCTGGGGATGGAGAAAGTGATACGTGCTATTTACCTGCGGGTTTCCTACTTTACACTTACTACGTCGCCTTGTCTATCTCACGTCGTCTGTCAGTCCGGTTCGTGCGGGGTGAAAGGCGTGCTGTTTCCGTTGAGCCGTCCCTGAATCCAAATCCTTCAAGGAAAGACGTATACACTTTAAGGCCCCACCTTCAATATAATCCTAAATCTGAGTCCAGCCTAATTTGAGCTCCGTTTGTGTGCTTTCTCTTCAGTATAATGAGTTCGACTCAAACTCATAGTTGAGAACGCTTTAATTTTTATAGTAGGTACATGAGCGCTTTTCAACATAGATGGGCAAGATCACTGATCTTAAGATCGCGATTCGCTATCTTCGGCTGTAAAAAGATGTTGATCTTGGGATTTTGATCTTGAAATAATAGTCTGATCTTGAGTTTAGACGACCCAATGATCTGATTTATGATATTTCCGCCATAAAAGCGTTAAAGATCGCGATTTTGAAAATCACATGATCTTAAGACCTCGATTTTTGGCTGTAAGGTGATCTTGATCTTGAAAATTTTGTGATTTTGCTTGATCTTGATCTTGTGATCTTCTCAGCTTAAATTTTCCCTTTAAGATCAGTGATCTTTAAGATCATTTTCTGGTGATCTTGCCGATCTATGCTTTTCAAGGTCAGTACCGAGATGTCACTATCATTTCATTTCAGGATTGCTGTGAGTGAGAAGTATTGTACCTCTTTTGAATACTTTTGGAACCAATTAAAATGAATTTCGGGTTCATGGAATACATACGTTATGTTGAAGTTAGAATGGATAATTGGTTATTTTACAAAATAGCCGAGTTATATGGAAAATAAAGTGTAAGCAACTTTGACTATTGGCTACAAAGAATGTGTATCCAATTTCTAATTTTAGCTGTTCTCACCCAGCAATTTTACACTCTTTCCTATGGTATAATTTTAATTTAATCAAATATCCAAAAATCCAAACACATGACTATTAGGGATGAATTTGATTTGTCTGGACTCTTGTATGACGATTTAATGTGTTTAGGTGCATCAGATTGAATTAAGAACTGCACCATTGGAAAGAGCGTAAAATTCTGAGTAGGAGCGGTTATAGAAACTACAGAAATCGGGTATTTATTTATTTGCAAGCGTTAATGAATGTTCTTCAGAATTTGTTTTCCATATTAACTGGCTATTATGTAAATAACCAATTATTCAAACTAGATACGCATACTTAAAGGAAATTTAAGAGTTTTTAGCTGAATTTTAAACACAGTGCATATGTTGGAGCGAATTTGGATAATTGGCTATTATGCATAATAGCTGGCTAATGTAGAAAATGAATTCTAAACAACGTTGATTACATAATGCTTGGAAATATATGTATTCGATTTTTGAATTTAAGCTGCTCCTACTCAGAATTTTACGCTCGTTCCAAAGGTGTAACTCTCAGTTCAATCATCATTCAGATACACCAAAACACAATAAATCAACATACAAAGGTCCAGACAATGCAAATTCATCCCTATTCATGCGTTTAGGTATATTTAGCCACCTACCCAACTATGCACACATCTCGAACCAACTCCGTCGTATACATTATTCCCGATATCGTGATATTCATTTTCTCCTATTTTTTTCGACACTAAATGAATTTCACTCAGTTGGCGTTTCTGTAGCTCTTCGCATGTGATTTTCCATTCTAGAAGCTGACCAATTCTATCTGGCTACTTCCATTGAGATGACGATTGTGAGTGTTTTAGTGGGGAAAGTAGCACTTTCTCAAATTGTGTCAAAGGCATAAACCATATTTTCAGTTTACCAAGCATGATGCGAGAGAAACCATGTATTTACTTCGATTTTCTCCGTTTTCGGATATTGGATACGTGAAAGACGGAAGAATTTTTCAATTTTCAGAGAAGTCCTATGTATTTGTTGATTTCTGGCTCATTGAGATTCGAAATGGAAGTTTTTCATTTTCATTCGGCTTTGTTAGAGCCATTCATTGAATTTTTTTTAAACTTTCATTTCACGGATACTATTACAGCTCATCTTTTGTATAGTCCAACCTACTCTAATATTTCCACAAATTTTTCTTTTATGTATTTACTTAGAGCTAGAGCTTACTAGCCAAACCAGGAAGAGAAGGTGACGCGGGCGGTTTTAGGGTTTTAGCCTTTTCATGATGATTGCTTGGATGCATGAAGCGTGAATAGGAGAACTCCAAACGTGTTCTATTCAAGAACTGATGAATCCGTCGTCTGTGGTGACAAGTTTACATTCAATGTATCATACAGTATGACTCAAGTCAAGCTTGCGTGACACTCAAATTTCAAATATTGAGTTATCGGGATTTAACAGCAACTGGATCCCATAATCATGTCCCACACAAGGAAATTGACTTTCTCGGCTTTCTTCAGTACTTTCATTGGATTTCTGACATACACAGGGTCCGTTTTGCTTGAGTGGATAAATCACAAATGCTAAGCTCTCCAGAAGATCAATTCTAGCTTTGGGTTATGAAATTGCTGCTGAAATAATATTAAATTCAATTTGTTTTGAGCTAGCAGTTTCCAGGAAAAGCCATATGAATCCATGACGATATTAGAAGCTTCTACGAAAGTCTGCATTTCAATCACAACAGATATTTTGGTTTCGATATCAGGTGCATGCAATTAGATAGACCCTGACTTCTTACGTGAATATCGCAACAAGAAATATTTAAACCTTAAAACTCGGAGTTGTTCAAAATCCCAAAACTAAAAACCGCGACTCCAAAAGCCGCCAGCCGCGACTTCAGAATGGGCGACTCCAGTAAACAAGGAAGCAAATCCACGAGGCAAAACTGCGAAGCAAAATTTGCAACGCAAAAATCATGAAGCAAAATCTGCAAAACATAGCCCGCAACTCCAAAATAACGAAGGGAAATCCGCGAAAAAAATCCGCAACATAGAAATCAAGAATCACAAACCGCGAAGCAGATTCCGTAACCCAAAATCCACGGAACAAAGCAAAAATCGTGAACCAAACGAAATACTAAAATCTGCTATTGAAATGATAACCAATCATAAGAAACCAAGTGAGTCGCGGTATTTGGAATCGCGGTTTTTGATTTCACGGTTTTAGGGTGCATTCCTAGAATTAGACGCCTGGTATTCAACATCTTTCCAGTAGACAAGCTTTCACTGCCTAAGATTTGCGCGGATTTCGGATTGAGACAAGGTGAAAAGCCTTCATAGCTGAACAGCGGATAAATCAGCTAAATGGAGCCATTTCGACTTGTAACTTGAGTGACTTGAGTGACTAGAAAGTCAGCTGAGCTACAGTACAAATTGAGTCTCATCAAGTATCCTTCACAGACTTGGCAGATAATGAGTTTGGGGGTGGGCAAGGCCCCCTCGGCCCCATATGTAGAACCGCCCTTGATGTATAACATCTATTAAGAGGAATGGAGAGTGCCATGGCATTGACAGGCAAATAGATTCAACATCTCTTTTTAAAGGTTGCATCTCTTATGCCGCAGACGGAGATGAGTCCGGAAAAACGAAATCCTTTTCCCAAATGATGACAATGGTTCCTTCCAGGTTTTTCTGGAAAAGAGGCTATGTCGTGTGTGGACACGGCTTGTATTGATACACTCCTGGGTGGGTAAAGTTGGGAATGGATAGTTGTTGGTTCCGTAGATACTTTTTCCTTTTTTCCCCATTTCCTTCACACTCTGCACTGACGGATCTGACTGTGACGACAGGGACTCTTGTCGGAGGGTGGGCTTTTGGACAGAATTACGCATCAGAGCCAGAGAATAAAGAAAGGCAGAAGTGTACTTGTGTACTTTTACCTCCCACTCAGGGCTTGTGTACACTCGTGCCTTTTCTTCTCTCGGATTTTGAGAAACCTCACAAAACTGGAGCTACAACACTAGAGTCGAGAGTCCAGTCTCTCCGCCTATAAATTAACCCGCTACAATGTCCTCCTGCTCAAGAAACTACTATTATTGGCTAACATGCTACATGGTTTTGTGGCCGTGTCTCACCGCTCACACTGGATGTAAGTGGAAACTTTCTCAATACTCAACCAGGTGGTCGGAATTGAATGGGAGGCCAATTCGGTACACTAGCTTCCTGGAAGAATCACTGCCTGGAGCTGTGACTTGGACAGTCTGTGTTTGGAAATTAGAAATTGCTGAGTTGGCACAGTTTTAACAGCTGAGTTTTTTATTTGATTTTTAATCGATTAACCAATATTATTCAATTGTTATATTTAATTTTTTTTACACTCATACATGAAAAAAAAGTGTATAGTATTGCCCAAAAAAAATTTAATTATTGACGAACCCAATGAACCATTATTCTTTTTTTATTTTTTGTCCTTGAACTTTTCTTCTAGTGATTTTAATCTTTCATCAAGTTCTTTTTCAGGAACTGATCTTCCTTGAGTGACCTGAATAAAAATTCAAAAAGGATTACAATTAGTCGCACATTATTATTTTGGATTTATTTGGAATCGTAATAAGTTTCAGCCTATAATGAAACAACCCTCGTATATTTAATGATACGAGGGTTGTCAAAAAAGTTTTGAGCTTTGGGTATTATCGCAAAGGAAAATGGTCTAATTGTTTTATTTTCTTTAAATATAGTCTCATAGAAGCTTAACACAAAAATCGCCTTTCATTTGTAGTGATTCTAACCAATTTAAAAAAAATATTTTCGAATTGCTCTTAAAATGTGTAAAATTCACTGTTTTTGCGTCAATTGTGTGACTGTACCGGGAGTCATCAAGATGATTCTTCTAAATCCATAATAGCCAGTAATAGCTAGTTCCATGGGTGTAAATTTTATCCACTTTCAGTTATCTGACAAGAAATCCGGAAACGAGTTTCAGCCATCGCAGTAATATGGGACTATATATATATAATAATATCATGTTGACGGATTTCGACGTAAATATTAATAATATTCCTACGACAGCTTTTCGGATATATCGGCATGTAGAGTATTTCCTGTGCGGCTTGGTTAATTCACCGCTTATATTTGTTGTTCTATTTCAATATAAAACACATTTTGCGTGGCTGTACCCTCCAGAAGTCATGAAAGAAATTCGTGTAACGCGGCCGGTTGATAACATTGGTTTTTTGCTTATGTTATCGGGTAATACCCTCTGACTGGGCGAATTCGATAAACTTGCCTCTAACTCGGCTACTTCCATTTAATCAGATGTTATACTGACTAGTTAGAGTGAGGGAGTTGATTATTGTCTGCATTTAAAAAAATTCTGTTACCTGGGAACATGGGACCCGTTCGTTGTGCCCAAAGGGTTACAAAAAATTAGTACCCCGAGGCAATGATTTTTTAAATAGCCAACCCTTGGGATAGGACACAGTAAATATTGCTTTTTGTAAAGCCAGTTTTCTTAGCAATTTTACCCACTTAAACTTCTCGTTGGATGTTTCCAACTTCCTACATTTTTTGAACAACGATTGTATCAGTAGCGGACTTTCGGCGATTTGTGTCCGGGTTACCTTCCAGGTTGGTGTTACCGCGTTTGAAGAGACGCATTGTTGTGACTACTGCTGTAATAGAAGGCATATGTTAGCCCTAACACTTGACCCAAATGCCGTGGATGTGCACCGACAAAAAATTCTGCCTTGACAAAATCGTTTGGCGAGCCGCCACTGACATTTTCGAGATTTCATGAAGACCCTCGGTTTTCCACCAATAAAATGCCATAACTAAACCACCAGTTGGATTATGTGTTTGAGCTTTTTCACCACATGCTACAATAAGTTGAACTTTCAATTAACACCAAAACATCTGGGTTCTAACGAGTACTAATACACAAAGCTCAAAACTTTTTTGACAACCCTCGTATAGGCGAGATTTTTCAACTTCATTTTAACTCACCTCCTCACTATCGTTGGCCTCCTCTTTGTCAAGATTGGTAATCATTTGTTCGATGGCCACAATACTAGGAGGTTTTCCTTTTCGGTTGTGCTGAACTTTCTGTTGTTTTTTGTTTCTGCAATTAAATAAAACCTCACAGTAACTCACAATCTACTATTTATCTTCAATTAGGAAGACGAGGGTCTCAATAAGTAGTGGAAACGTAATTGTATCTCAGGAAAAGAAGCCCTTACAGGCTTGAAATTTTTTCACGTTTTACTTTAGTTCTATTGGAGTTCACCACACCACAAACAATTTCATTAAAGTTACTCTAACATGTTTTTAAAAAATTATAAAAAATTTGGTTTTGCAAAACTGTTTACGGCCAGAAAAATGGCAATGAAAGGTGGGTGAAGTATGTGGCTTATATGAATACACCAAAGTAATCCAGAAAATCTATTTTACCTTGGAATGAAAGGCAATCGGAACAGGATTCAGCACAAAAATAATGAGTCAAATCAAAGCCGATAGTAATGGCTGGAGCACGGATTGTGTACAAAAATCACGAATAAACGACAGAATTCATGGCTAGTGATTTTTTTTATAAAACGTTCTATATATGCGAGGGCGGGTTGATAAGTTTCGGGCCCCTGTTGGCAAAATACAAACCAAACAACTTACAGCCTGGAATTTTTGTGACTTTTAAACGTGGTTAATTTGCAAATTAACGCATTTGTCGCATCCTTAATTTGGCACATTTCCCAAAAAAAAAATTAACCCTTCCAAAAAAATAATATTCTGATCATGAGTCCACCCAGCGGACAGTGTCCAGCCGCCGAGTGTCGTCCAGCCGCGACGAATGGCTGTCTCTCTGTTAACGGGGCATGTAAACGTGGACACACGCAGACTATAAGATGCCAAGGTCGTACAATTAGGAGAGTCTGCAATGGACCCGAACTGAAATGTGGCCTAAGCAGTGAGGAAACTCGCTCCTATAACATACATACAAGAGTCCACCCAATCTGCACGCCGACTTTGATTTCGTAGTCGTCCGGGTATCGGGTCCCTCTCAAATCCATTCTCAGGTGTTGCAACGGATAAAAGTAACTCGTGACAAGTTCGAAACTGTAGTGAGGGCGGGGAAGCTCAATCAAGAAAGATCGGTCCCGGGCAGCGCTTGCACGAGAAGAAGTGTGAGGTCACGTGTTGTCATGTTTTATGAAGAACTGGTCCTATCAGAGGTCCTTGCCTCCCATTTCAGATTGTGTTGCGCAATTGCGCCAATATTTTACAGTAGTAGTCACAACTAAAGGTGCTACCACGAGGCAAGTAGTCAAGCTATAGGATTCCTATTGAGTTCCAGAAGTAGCCCCTAATTGACATTATTTGTCATTTTTCCAGATTTGTCCCTCAATATTGGACAAAAACTAGGATTGTGCTATTGCATTGAACCCTATGCTAAAGCTGAGTCACGATTATGAATCTACATGCCAAATGCTATCACCCGATGGGTGTACAAATTGTCAGGATCCGCATATTAGATTTCCAGAAACTTCTGAATTTTTTTTGCCCGAACAGCATATTTATCGGCCGTAAGCGGCCATGGTGACAATTTGGACTATGTTTTCTGTAAGCCAAACTTTAAAGTTAAAGTCAAGTACGAGGCCTGTCAATCATTTCCTACGTTGCATTTTTTTCTAGGGCTGAAAATGTAATCCTTGATCGGAACTCAATTTTGGGCAAATATGTTTCCGTCTGATTTTCTTTTAAATAATTTCTTGCAGGCCATGTTTTTCTCAGCTCGATTATTAAAACAGTGTATTTCTATAGTTTTTTCGTTTGCTCTTTGCAATGGAGTGGGAGACGGTCCGTTTCCTACTGATTTGCGAATGAGTGAAGGGGAATACTTCATATTCATACCACATTTTGATATTGTAGAATAAAAAAATGTGCCTGGAAAAGGGCACAAGTTAACCTCAGTGGCGCTCTCAAAAGCACAAAACAAGGTACTCCACCATCTAACAATCGAATAGAGTCATACCGCACTCTACCACTAAGGCCCAAGTGAACACTGGGCCCTAATATTTGTCCCAAAGTACCTTTCTACTATCTAATTCAATGCTGTAATATTAGGATGTGGTAGTCACTTGGGCCTTCGTGGTAGAGTGCGCTATGACTCTATTTGATTGTTAAATGGTGGGGTACCTTGTTTTGTGCTTTTGAGAGCGCCACTGAGGTTAACTCGTGCCTTTTTCCAGGCACATTTTTTTATTTTTATTTTTTAATGGGTCGTACTTGCTTTACAACATTGGTTATGAAGCAATTTGACCTTCTTCACGATTTTCCTCACCTTCGTTTCCTTTGTGTCCCGCCCACCCTATCTGAAACGACTACCAGAGTGAGTTATGCCTAGTTTCCTCACGAGTTAGACAAACTGCGTAAAGGGTCAGGTTACCTTTTGGACTTCATGCTACCCATGCATAAGAAGTTGGATTGGAAAAATTTACACTCCTCAGTGAATGAATACTGATCTTAGAATCTCAGAATTTTTTCTACGGACTGAGAAAGGACCAATGTAAAATCTGTTGGTCCAGTTTTTTAATTAGTGGTCACTGGTCAAAGTCATTAGCACCCAAAGTTACTGAATTCAAGCAAAAGTTTGGACACCAATAACTTTGGTCAGTAACCGAAAATCGAAAAACTGGACCAACAGATTGTAGATTGTTCCTTTCTCAGTCCGTAGCAAGAAACCCCATGACCCTACGATCAGGGGAGAGTCAATTTTTCCAAACAGTGATTATTTCGTGGTTGTGGGAAGTTAGCCAAATATTTCGCCCGAATGAGTTGTGATTGTGGCTTACTCCCACAGTGGCATCTCCCATTATGTCATCCTTTTAAAAACCTTCATTGTGGCATCCTAGAACCTTCGTTATGTCATCCGAAATCCTTCGTTATGTCATCCAAAAATTAATTAAAAGTGGTATGAGAGACGAGTATGTGAGATGGTATAATGCCATAATGGGAGATGCCATAATGGCAGCAAGCCGTGATTGTGAGTGGGTAAGAGAAGAGAGCGAATTCCCCTTGCTAGCTTCACGTTTCACGTAGCCAACCCAAATGTCAACCAGACCCTTGTGAGCGCTGAGCAGGCTACTATTGTCAAGGCATTGAACAAGCGCTGAATTAGTTGTTATTCCAGATATCGTTGAATATCTTCCCAACGATTTGACCTATGACCTTGGGGTTAAGTTTGTTAGATTGACTATGAAATTTGGGTCTAGAACTACAACTTTCAGCAATTTAACATATCGTAGAGGGGGGCTAACTTGAAGCAGAAGTCGCCGAAGGGCCAAAAAAGTGAGTTTTTGGCCCCTTCAGGGGTCACGTTGAGAATGTGTATCGTGCTGCATTCAATTAGTCACAAGTATTTGTAATTCTTCGACTTTTTTGTCCCTTTCAATTTTTTCGTACGATCAATAGTTTAGGTGGTAGGCGTGGTTGACGTTTTCAGACCCGGGGGTAAATGCATATACCTTCAAAGTTACTTTTCCGATTTTTCAAATCTACGTCACCTTACCACTTAGGTTAATAACATATCCCCCACAGCTGCTATTGTGAACTGTGGGTTTCTGCATAATGAGTTTTTTTTGTTGGCTCTACTTTTTGTCACATTAGATTTTGGTGTAAAATTAATTAAAAGTTTAGAAAATTTAAAAAAAAACTTTCAAAGGGGTTGCCCGTTGCACACATAAGAAAATTAGCTACAGTTTGATACCAACTTCAGGTTCGTGCATTGTTATTTCAATTTGATCAATGGCCCCTGCCTATCAAGAGTGTTGGCTATGTGCGATCTGATGTAACCGCTCCTGAGTTAGCCGGACTGGCCGTCGTGTGTTTCGTGTTTTGAATGTGAATGTCACATGTCACACATTGGGTTGAGCTTTGATGAGCGACTAGGTTCTACGTTTGGATGAGCTACTCATTAACTTTCTGATGTAATTCGACCACGGTCGGTCAATTTAGCCACCTCCCACATTTGGACACATCATCCCCTGTGGTTCTTATGACAAACCCACCTTAAAAACGCTACTGTGAAACGCGCTGTAATATTATAAATCTGGCACCCACGAGTTCAGACCGGAGTCCGAGGGAGCTTCACCAATTTCGACCTTAGAAGATATACTAATGTGGAACCCGGTACGGGGTTTATTCGGTAAAAGTCGACCGTAAGCGGTTTCGCTAGACCAAAATTTTTCGTTTATTTATTAAACAGGTTCTTTTTGTTTTCAAAATATTTTATCTTGAACAAACCCCAACGTGTCTCCAAACCCAATTGATATGGAATATCTTGATATGGAAAGCATGCAAGGAGTTTATATCTACGAGTATAGGTTCTTGATTACAATAAATGGCTTTTCTTATAATTTTTTTGGTTTTGCTAAAAGAAATTACGTCAATATGCAATCAATAAGCCACCGAATCCCCCTTAACCAACAAATCTTCTCCTCGCATTGTCACCCCCCCCCCATTTTTCACGCTAAACGAGTACAATTAGCCGTATATAATTTCGCATTGTATTGGAATCATATATGCTACCAATTTTACGAGGGTCGTTTCATTAATTTTGACCGATTTGGGAAAAGCTGTAAAACTTAAACAAATCAACGAATTGGGCTGAAACTTTCACAACATATATACGTAAAGCAACGACTAATTATATTGCAGCAAAAATCGGGTAAAAATTCCATAGGGACAGTTTTTATACTGTAGGATTTTCAATGTACGCGGAACTCTTTAAAATTAGAATATTCCAGCTAAGTGCTAGTTAAAATTTGCTAGCTTTTAAAGAAAATAAATTAATTAGCACCTAATCATTTGTTAATGTTCGTGTTTTACCGTTTGCTAATAAAATAAAGTTTGAAATGAAATTAATGCTATTAATTAGCAACACAACATATAGGTACTAGCAATATTGTATGAAAGTAGTCAAGTTTTCTCGTTGGTTGATGTATTATTAGAATTCATTTTAGAGCAAAAGTGTTTATTTTAAACCTATCTTCGGTATGATTAAGAGAATATCCCAAGTTCCTAACCTAGGGCTGAATTTCTTCTGTATCCAATGAACAACTTTGCTTGATTCCAATATTACTTCTGTACAACCGCTGCCCTTTCACGGAACTGAACGTGTTCAGTCTTTTGCTCGAATTCACTACTGGGCTTGCGTTTTCTGAGCTTTACTCTTCTTTACCACATATGGCATAGACATAAAGCGAAAGAATATCCCTTCCTTACCATATAGTACCATTAAAATATTGTTTTTCTGTTCAGTGGAGTATTTTTTTAGAAATCTATTTCGAATGCATTGTTGGAGTTTCATGTACAGCTGTACAGTACATGCATATATATAAGTACAGTACTTATTTATATTCATTCCTCAGTTCACTAGCCCTGCTGCTACTTCAACTCCTTTACTGTGGTAATCAAAGTTATACAGCGAAATTAAAATACCTACTCATTAAGTGTTCTAGAGCCCTACTGCTCTATCATGGAAAATTCCACAGCTTCAAAATGTGTATTGGATTGGGACGCCGATGACATAGAGGTAATAATGGGCCCATGTTACGATTTTTTAACATGAATACTGATCAGCATGTTGACATGTGCACTCATTTCTATCCTACCTCGCAGACAATTTTTTTAGTGTCAGTAACCTCTTCTTCAATCACATATGCAGCGTATTGAAAAGGCAAACATTCGTTCGTCGAACATTTACTCGTCGAACATTCACTCGTCGAACAAAATCCCCGTTCGTCGCTCTTGGAAAAAGGTCTCAAACTTGCATATGTGGTAGCCACGAAAGAATGCAATACTTTTATTGAAAGGCAATTATAAGCTGTCAGCATCATTGACTCAGCTGACTAGTAATTAAGTTACTACGAGGGCTGATCAAAAAGTTCCGAGTTCTATTTTTTAACATTAGGCTGGGAATACTTACAGGGCTGAAAATTTGTCACTTTTCTACGTAGTCTCCTTCATGTTCAACGCACTTCTGCCACCTTCTCTTTAGTTACATCAACCCTTCTAAAAAAATATATTACCGCCGAGAGGCGACCCAATCTTGCGTGGCGACTATGATTCCGGAATCGTCCGCATGCCGGTTCCCTCTTAAATATTTTGTAAGGTGTTGAAATGGATTTAAGTCATTTCGGACAAGGTCTTAACTGTAGTAGAAATGGGAAAGCTCAATCAAGAACGATCAGTCCAGGGCAGCGGTTGCACGATGGTATGTTTGAGGCGATGCCTATCTAATCCCCGACCGGCAATCGATTTTCAAGAAATTCATGTTCTCACTGATTTTGATTTTTTTAATCGGGTTCCTGTCAACACCTTTGCATGTTGAATCATGACCTTCACCGTCTCAACTTATATTGAGTTGGTGTACGTACCCAAAAATTATCAGCCTTCTAGAGCCACGGC
>JAQFXZ010000329.1:0-21548 GCA_034694025.1 Ceratophysella scotica | reverse complement strand
TTAACCCACAAGGGATAGCAAAGAGCCTTCCCATATCCTACGTGTTAAATATTTTGTGGGAGAATTCCCACAAAAATTTTAACCCACAAAGGATAGCAAAGAGCCTTTCCATATCCTACGTGTTAAATTTATTGTGGGAAACTTCCCACAAAAATATTAACCCACAAAGGATAGCAAAGAGCCTTCCCATATCCTACGTGTTAAATTTATTGTGGGAAACTTCCCACAAAAATATTAACCCACAAAGGATAGCAAAGAGCCTTCCCATATCCTACGTGTTACTGCTCAAGCGTAGAAAAAAATTTCAAACCTAACCTAACATTTTTATGGAAAGTACACGCCATGTTTGATAAAAATTGTTATAAGAACTGTCTAAATTTAATGCTAAAAAGCTACTTAGTTACTGTTACTACTTTAAATGTGAAAGTTTCAGCCAAATTCATTCAACTTTTGTTTTTTACATCCTATCAAACAACGGCACGAGTTGTTTGAAGGACCCTTGTATCCACGTATTTTTTTGAATTGCCTTAGAAACTTTTCTGATTCGTACCCGAATTAAATTACAGCAGCCGAGTAGCAGTGATTTGCCTGGTCGACGACTTAGCTTAAGCAAATAAAATATACTGGAACATAACGCTCTACATCACCGCATATAGCCATGACTCTTGAAGCTTCTTCAGCTAACACCAAATTTGCATGAGCAAAGCTCTCGAGGTTTCGTGCCGTTCTTAGTGAAATGGGATTGCCTATTACATGCGTCAGCCAATAATGGAAGAAATGATGACACTGACGTACGAGTCGTCTGAGACATTCGAAAAACCGTGTGCCGTGCCACATTTCGACTCAACTTCTGAGGAAGCACAAAACGGCCCACGAGCTATTAGCTGGTTAACCACATCGATGTCGCACATATAAGCAAACCACTGCCTTACCCTAGATTAGTGCATCAACTACATACTGGCGTAGGTAGTTACCGTTTTTATCCGATTCCGATAGCCGTACGTCGCAGCCGTGTCCATGGCAGTGTCGATGGAACGCTCTCTTCAATCAACCTCAACAGTTTTTCTGGCACAGCTCGGGTGCAGACGCCATCCAAAAGCGTAACATTTTATTACGATAAACGTTTGATATGATATATGAAGAATTTTGACAGTTGAATATTCGAAACCATTAAAACCCGGGTTGTCGGGAACAAATAACTGGATTTATATAAATTTTGAAACATCAGATTTGACAACGACTCCGTACTTCGTCTTAGGAATCAGATATCAACTGGTTTCGACATCGCAATTAGCTTGACTTCTCTCGTAACTCGTAACAGGCTTTTCATTTCCTAATTCCGAGTCACTTCCTTTGTCGTCGGAGAATCAAGTGAAGCCCAAGTGAGAAATTAATTTATTAGAAGACGGCACTAAACAGGTTTCCCTTCTACTTTGGTCAGCAGAAACTTTAAAGGGAGGAAACTACCAAGGAAGAAAGAAAGAACCCATAAGTACTAATCAGTTGAGAAGGGGAAGCCTACACCTATTTCTTCAGAGAAACCGCTAACTTAAAATCTATATAACTGTTAGCGACCATTTCAAAAAATAGCTAATGATTAGACACTGACCTTAAACACGTCATCAACAGCAACGAATGGTGAACGTTTCACATTTCTTTCCGTAAGTTACAATCTTCGTTTAACGAACTGCGTTTGTCATTTTTAGGATGCAAAGAAGGGTTTTAGTGCCTTAGTAAAAGTATCCAATTTCGAGAAAGTAGCCTTAACGCATGCCAAGGTCGACTTTCGCTACTACTTAGTGGGAGTGGAAGCAAAAGTTTTCTGGCAAACTTTTCTTTTATCCAGTTCCGCCAATTCCAGTAGGTCACTTTCACCCAGCAAACCCCTAGGCAGTAAGTGCATTCTAATTATACCGTAATGCATCCACGACCCTGTCCTCTTTCCCGAACAGATGTCCGTAACACTTCATTAAATTGACGACGCTGGAGACAGGTCCTATTAGTTGGGGCCTTAGGATAGTGCAAACAAAGAAGAACCAGCCACAGGGAAAAAAGCGGTTCATCTGGATCCTCATGATTTATTAAAATGACGACTGACGGACAGGGTAGGTCATAAGGATAGTAACGATTTGAAAGTGGATCATTAGAACTTCTGTATACTTAAGACTCCCACAAGCAAAATTCCCGAGCGCTTATTAAATTATTTGGGCTTTAGTGCACAAAACTTTACTTTCCATTTGAAGTGAGGCAGGGCAGGATTGTCTCTGAAATTGAAGAAAGCGAAAAAGAAGTCCAAAAAATCAATACTGCAGTTTTGGAACGTCTCTTGACTAGAAACCAGATTGTTAGAGGTTCTTTGAAGTGGAAATGAACGACGTGTTTTAAAGGACGCACTTTTCAGTAACACTCCTGCAGGAACTCGGGATCTCGGGAGTAGCTAGTAACTGGTGCAGGAAGAAAAACCTTCAACCAATTCTTCCTGTCTTGTCACCGTCAAACTTAAATTGCTACCTGTGGCGACGGCGACTTCCCATCAGCAATGCAGTTTCAAGCCCAATTACCGAAGTTCTAAGTTCCAACAGAACTGGAACTGTCAAATAGAAAATGTAATCAACGTCCTAAGAAAGTTATAGCACCTACGAAAATCGGATCAGGAGAAAATTCGGTATTCATATTCGTAAAATATTTTACCTATTATTTCAGAACGAGGGCTACCCCAGCCTCTCCCTACTATCGTACATACAACAAATATGATCGGCTCAATTTAGAAAGGTCGATGCAAGGGTGAGGTTCTAAGCGGTATAGGTACACCCTGGAAGAACTGCATGGTCTCTACACCCATGGTACACACTGGCTGAAATGAATACTTGTAAGTGACTTCCGGACGTTTGGGCAGAACATAACCTAACCCAATGCAGCTCAACGGGCATGATAGAACAACGGTTGAGGTAGTTTAAGGTTCTACATGGTATACACCCATGGTATACACCATAGAAAATACACCCCTAGTGTGACTAATTCGAGTCAGGATAGGTTAGATTGGTACTGCACTACCGCTGAGCTAAATTCGGTTGGGTTAGGTTAGGTTCTGACGAAAAACTCTAAGAAGTCGTATTTATTACAGCAAGTGTATACCAAGGTTGTATACCAATGCAGTTCTCCCATGGTGTATACCGCGTTTGATCTCAACCTTACCCCGACCGGAACAACCTAATCCAACCCGGCCCGAATTAATCGTACTTCGGGTGCATTTACTCTGGTGTATACTAAGGGTGTATACCGCGTGGGAGCGCAAGCTTACCTTAACCCAAAAAATATTTTTTAAATCGACCAAAATTGTAAGAAAAACGGTCTATAGAAATACTTTTACCCAATATTTTTCGCCTTGTAACTTTTACCTGTGGTGAAAGTTTGACTCCATTTCATTCATTTTTGTTTGGTTTACAGCTTTTCAAGAATCAGTCTTAATTAATTTAGCAACCATCGTACCAGTGTACAGTAGTACCAGCAGCACTATTATGCAAAACCCTTCTGAATTACATTTTGCTTGATGAGTTGATGAGCAAAGGAAAGTGTCTCAGCTCATAGTTGGTGAGTTTGCTGTTTGTCTCTTGTTTTTTGAAGTCCGAACACTAGTAGAACGGAGCACCGGAATGTTAGAGTGGTAGAAGTAGAATGCCACATGCCCCAAGTACGGCTGAGTTTTCTCTTCTTCCCTGTCAGCATGGACGACAAGGAGAGGAATGCGGTGAACGTGTGGAGAAAATTAATTTCCTCATCTCATCTCTCACAGCTTTCTTCTGCTCGTAGCTTTCTGAGTCGGACAAGAGGCGGAAGGTCGTAATCGTAAGTCAATTTCTGAATTATGAACTCCTTCCCACCTCAACTCCAACCCCACGTACTCTGTCAAATGGCAATTATTGGGAATTAGGAGGAAATAGAATCTACTGGAACGCAGCAGAGAGAGCGGGTTCGGTCTTGTTTCATTCTCATAGTTTACCATCCAGAATCTGGTTCATACAGAGTGAGACAAACCTTCAAGCAAATATTCCGCAAATTTTTAATAATTTTATTGTGTTGCACTGGTTCAGATTTCAAATATTCACTAAGACGAAGTCAAAGTTTTTTTTTGGTAAAAGAATTTGAAGGTAAATTTTTAGAATATGGAAACCCCGCAGAACTCGGTTTCTTAAATCCTTCAAGGTTCCCAAAATTGACGGGGAAAATCCTATATGGGTCTTGCGTAGATTGAAGAGTAGATTGAAAAATATTTCAAGAACCGTTAATGTGATTTCTTAATTATCAAAATTCAGTGCTTAAAATCATAAAGACTGCTTTATTCGTACAAGGTCTCAGGCTGAAACACAGTTTTAGGCTGAGGTAGGTAAACTAAGCCCCATGCTATGTCGCCTTAGCGTTGCCTCCGAGTTTTTAGAGCTTATTGTCGCTTGTCGCCTAAAATTACTATTTCATTGTTGCCTCCCATGAAGTGTAATTTAATTCAAATTATGCGAGGTTAGGTTAGATTATGTTAGGTTAGGCTTAAGCCTAAAATATATAGAAACTATGAAGGCCTGCGGGCTGCGGCGTGTAAATGAAAAAAAGCGGAAGCAACGCTGGAAGTCAACAGAGAATAGGGTTTGGTTCACTTTGATTCAGTTTTATTCTTATTATATCGTATAATCTAAGAAATCGAACAGGTTCCTATACTCCATTTAGGTTTTGGATCCAAACCTCAAGAATTCTCAAAGCAAACGTTATAGAATTGATTCCAACTGATCCAAGAACGTGAAAGTCATCCATCAACTTTCTGCCATTGGAATTTTCCTTAAGTTCTCTTTTCTCATCCCTGAGTTTGATATATGTTAAGTAGACCAGATTTCGAGGTTGAATTAATTCATGTTAATTCAAGTAGACTACGCTTGCTTCCTAATTTTCAATGACGCTTTTGCCAATATTCTCTGACTGCCCTAGCAAAACAATTCGGAATGGATTTTTCTGGCTTAACTGGGCAACTCGCCTCGATCAGCACTGAACTTAGGGTTCCCTATTTACCACTTTTTTTTATTATTTACCATACCAGTGGTAAATAATGGTAAATAACGGTAAATGGTAAATAATGGTAAAAAGTGGTAAATAAAAAAACCAGCTCGTAGATATATCAATATTAGAAGAATTTGCCAGTAATTTGTGCGAATTTTCGGGAATATTTAACAGGCGTTACCTATTTACCACTTAATATTATTTCCCATAACGTTATTTACCGTTATTTACCACAATATTTACCACCTGTTATTTACCACGTCGGAACCCTGACTGAACTAGGAATTGGTGTTTTATTGTATTATTAGAGAGGAGAGGAAGATGGAAAGGGCCTTTGAAGGTTTGAAGACTGAGAACGAGACCAAACTATAAATCAGACTGTGACTGTAGTTTGTGAGTGTGTGTTTCTGTTTTGGGAAATGGGTTGGGAGGATTGATGTCTCGTTCCACTCAAAGAAGGTCAGATCAGAAACAGAGATTCTTGGTTCCAACACGATGTCAGAGGACGAACTGCTGGAAGGACTCTGAGCTCAGTTCCACTATTCAGACAAGGAGAGAGCACTCGCCCATCAAAAGAAAGTGGAGAACGGAGAGACAGGAGGTCTTGATTAAAGGAAAACAGGGCCACGCGTCTCCTATTGTGCCAGAGATGCGTATATACGAGTATACGAGTACGTTTTGCCACACAGATATTAATAGTAGCTACGGGGTTAACTGTAGCCAAATCAAATGGAACAACATTGATGCTAGAAGCAAGCCAACAAAGAGGAATGAATACAACAGAATGACAGACGCTTCCGGAAACGTTTTACGAATGCTTCCTGGATTTGACTCAATGACACATTCCATTGAAAATTTGCACGTAAAGTTATTATGTTCACGGATTGGATGAATTTGATCCCGCCGTCAATAGTACTGCGAGTATTTCGAAAGGAATCCTATCTCTGAACAAAATCAGAAAGGTTTATTTTAAACGTAAAAATATGAAATTGCGAGTTTATCCGGCTTTCATGGAGGAGTTCATCAATGATGATGCAATTACAGAATTCTGTGTATTTGGATTGAACGTGAACAAGTCTTCGCGTAAAATGTAGCGTGAAGGCACTTCTTCGACAATACATCATGCAAATTATCTGACTACTAATTTGGTCTATTTTGTAACGTTGGCTCTTGGCTGTCTGAACAACATTTTGCCCCTGAATGGGTAGAGGTACGGAATAAGGAGCACGCTGTAACCACCCACCTCATCCGCTGCAAATAAAATCTCATGAGTCAGAAGTTTTCGTTTAGCTTTACATTCTGATTCTTTAGGTTAGGTTGAGGTTAGATTAAGCCCGGAAGCATATTTCCAATTCCTATATGGCATTTGCCCATGGGGCCAGCTAACTTCTGAGGATTACCATTTAGACAAAAATGACTCGTACAAAACTTGTAGTACTCATTAAAATAAGCAACTTTGTCTAAATGAACTTTTGTCGAAATTTCATAGGTCAAGAGTTATGTGACTCCAAAGTCCAAAAACATTGACCTGACAAGTGACCTGACGGCTAATCCTTGTACTTTAGAGAATATTTTATTTAAACAAAGTTGCTTATTGTAATGAGTACTTCAAGTTTTGTTCGAGTCATATTTCTCTAAATAGTAGTTCTCAGAAGTTAGCTGGCCTCATGGGCAAATGCCATATAGGAATTGGAAATATGCAGCCCGGAACGCGCAGCGGACTGGTGGGTGAATCCTATTTAGGCTAGGCTTAAATTTGTCAAAATGACCAGTGGCTGCAAGCTGGTTACAGTGTGCTCTCTATATTCCTAACTTTTACTCATTAATGAGTGTATTCAACGTTTCCTTCGACCTTCGACTTGATCTGCCCTCCTGAACATAGTATAGAACTTCTTGCAGTTCCAGGTTGGAATTTTCTTAGGAGATTAAAGCTTTTCCTATTAATGCTATCATTGAGCTTAGTGGAAGCCAGGACATCAAACGAGAATCCCTGCAACAGGAGTTCCAAGGTAGAAACAGTGACTTTCCGCCTGCTCTGAGTACAAAGTCACCAGGTGAAATTCTCAGGATAGAGGAGGTTGTTCATGTGAATTGATCAAAATTCATTGACATAACCACGGATATCATCAAAAGCCACTGGTCTGGTCTTAAGCCATCTCCGTGATTGCATTCTGTCTTGGAAACCGTGGGAATTCGGGGAAGACGTGAAGCAAGTCCTCCAGAAAGGCCTTGTAAAGAAATAGATAAGTTTCCAAAATCCCTGCCATATTCTCAATTTGAGATCCCAGTATGTTCATCCACATCCCTCTGCCGGTTTGTGTATGTCTGGCGTCTGGCATTTGGGTTCTGAAGCCCACTTTCTTGTTAACCAGGTTTAAAGTTAGGAGGGAACCAGGCTTCGAGAATATGGGCTTTAGCTTCGGTGTCTTGCAAAGACATCTTTATCCCAGTTTGTACACGTCTTCTCAACAACTACTCCCAGCACATAATACGCTCATGATGGGACGGCGTGGAGCGCCGCTCAGACCCAAAGTGCACGTTCTCCGCTTCCCTCCGCCCTCCTGACTTCTGGACGTTGAAATGGTAAGGACCTGTGCATATTTCATATTCCCCAGCCCACCCAGCCCCTACTTCCTCTAATCCTAACCCATATTCCACGCCTATCAATAATAGAGTAATGGAGAGTTCTGTAAGACTTGATTGTACCTGGATTTTGTTTCTCCGGCTTCTTGAGCCCCAAATTCAATTTGACATGAAAGAGGCTCGAGCACGGTGAGCCGCTAGCCGTTCTCCCCGCTCCATCCGATACGCGACCCTAGACTTATTCACTTAAGCTTTAAGGATTATCAGCCCGCTCCTTGAGCTCATGCACTTTAGGTGGAGTGATCCGAGGGCTCGGAGTGACTGGAACAAGGACGCTCTACGCCCAAACCAGATCTTCCTCCAAGCCCTCCAATCAGCCATCCCAATAAATATGTATTTGAGCTCAAAACGCTCCTCAAAACTTCCACTCCCTGATTTCCGTACACAATGACTCCTGGCCTCACACTTAATCAGAAAGTGTTCCTGAGTACGAAGACGTGGTGTGTGGCCAAGCTGGCCTGGCATTTGATGGCCCAAGCCTGATGAAGTTCCAGAGAGCTGAGCGTGAGGCGGAGCACATGCGTCCCTCCTTACCCGGTTCTCAACTCACCAAGTCCTGAGCCAACGTTTGAGACAGTCCGGGTTCCTCTGCCCAAGAAACTCTCGAGTTTTTTCCACTCATTTATCAGTGTTCTGCTGGCAGTTGAGCGCTAACGTCTAATAAGTACCTTAGAGTGAATCCACACATATCATACCCCACTTTCTAATTTATCCTACCCCGAACCGTACCAAAACTCAGGAGCTCAAGTCTATCATCATTAGACGGAAGACGGAGAAATCAACGAGCTTGACTAGGAGCTCTTCTGGAGGAAAACAAAGAGACGCGCGTCTTTAATTACTCGGCCCAGCATTCATCATCAAGTAATAGTTCCGTTTGAGCCGCTGATTCCTTTCACGGAGAGACTGGAGACTTCTCTCGTGGCAACGTGTGAAGACCTGCTCCTCATACCCCAACAATTACTCATCATCACATCACTCAGCCCGTTCAGGATTCAGGAACACGCACTTAGGGCCGGAACCCAAGTGGGAAGAAATTAAGAGCGGACTTAGTTCCTCACACTGAGGAACGTTGCATGTTTAAGACCGACAAACTAATTATATAATCATAATACTCCTTCTCCTATTGTGCTAAAGCTCCCTTCCCCAGCCGACTATAAATACTAAACGCTCCTGAGACGTCAGATGGGCTTTTTGCACTGGCCCAACTCCCTCCTCTCCGCTCCCTGCTATTTATAAATCCCGAATGCAGATTTCCTGAGAAGTGCAGTGAGAAAACTCGGTCTTGTCCTAATCTCGGATCCGCAACATGCGGATGAGCCTCAGTTCCACACACACTGCTCCGACTTGGGTGACTCCGATCCAAGGCTTCGGGCTGAAGGAAAGGCGGCCTTTGTTTTGGTTGTGAATAAAACAGTTCCGCCGCCTCGTGACAGTTCCTTATTGGTACAGAAAAGAGGGACGGAGAGCGGACAAGTTGTGCCGACATAAATATTGGATAGTCCGTGTATTAACTGGGAAAAGATAAATCTCGGTAAGGCCAATGTCTGAGTTGAGACAGTGAGCTGCTCCGCACCCATGCCCCACTTGGCCTGAATTATTTATAAAAACAGAGAAACTGTCTATCGAACTATTGGCCCTAGTTCCTCCATGTCAATTCCGCAACTATAACCTCTTCTGCCTACACGCTCCCTCGTCTCACCTCAAGTCCGCAGCCCAAAAATTGGTGTGGCGTGCAAGTCATATCAGGCCTGAATAGAAAACTAAAAGAAAAAAACTTAGCCACCTGCAGGGCTGGCCTGGCAGGCTTTGCAAAGCATAACAAACAAAAAGTTGGAACAAAGAAAACAGAAGTGTAGTAGGATTGGAAGACAATTAGAAACTCAATGGTGACTCTACGTATTAGTTGGGACAAACTGGGTTTTTTCATGAGACAGTAGTGCTTCTCATGTCGTGCGTCCTGTGAAAAGTGTGAGGTGAGTTACTGGAGATGTATTCCGGCTGACCGACTTATCATGCATATCCAGAGCTAAAACTTTCCCCTCAATTTATGTGTACGCAGATTGGCATTGATTTCGGAGAGCACGCAGGTCAATGCAATCAAATTATGGTTTTTTTTCAGTGTAGCACTGAGCGTTTATTCGGGTTAATCAAATAGTTCAAAAGTTGGTTAGACCGTGTCCTTATGAATATAACAGTACCGAAAGAACGCTATGTAAGCTCGATGAATACATTTGCCATTTGAACATATAGAAAAAATTCCGACGTTTCAAATCCAAGCACTAAAAGCATGGCTTTATTTTTATTTTCAATTCAGCTGCACGAAAAATGGATTAATTGAGTAAAAACCCAGAGTCAGAAAGAGTATCGACAAATCTTTGATCAGATCAGAAGTTCAAACGCAGGCATATTTGCTTGGAATTGACAACGAGAATCACATTTTACATGTTTACCTATCCAATTAATTGAACTTGCAGTTACATGACAGTTTGACAAATAATTTTGGGTTTAACCGGCGATAGTATCTATTGCAACACTATTTCAACAAATGAATATGCTGAGATTTTGAGCTTATGAGAATGAAATTTCAATGCACGCTCCAACGTCAAAAAATTAGGTTAATCTAGTACAGCGAGCAAGTTTATCACAATTTCAGTGTAGATGTAGAGTCTCATTCTTGGCATCAATGTTCGATTTTTTTTTCCTTGCTGACAATTTTTTGCATACTTTAAACTTCCCTAGTCCTACTCAAGTTTACTAAAAGAGCACGCATGGTATTTATGACAATAGCTATGTACAAGGCTTTTTTTCTTTAATTTTTTTAAAATTGAAAATGTGTAAAACCCGAAGAGAGCTCAATGTAGCGCACCATAGTACTTAGCTGTGCGTCCTTTGGACTTTGTTCACTGCGTACACTGTAAATTAGAGGAACAGGAATGATAATAGCGTAGAAAGTGCTGACTGTGAAGAAAATCAGGAAAACTTTCCTTTCTGCTCAGATTTGAGACCTGAAGCTCCACTTTCTTCTCCTCAATGAATTTGGTAAGTAAACATTTATATTACGCTGACGTCTCTTTCCAGTTTTCTTTATTGCATAACCCTCTTCACTCCTGCTTCACCAACAACCAACTTTCCCTTCAAAGGCCAAACTTGAAGAGTTACATGCGGACTCAGACCCTCTCAACTCCCGTCAGTCCAGAACCCCGAGTTTCCCAATGTGTTGCTCTCAGAATGTTTGCATATTGAGTGACTGGAAGCAGAAATATCGTACGAGTAGACGAGTTCACAGTTGGCGTTTTCCAACCTGCGAAAAAAGCTCATTGATGTAGTTACGAGTATGAGGTTCTTTTTCTACTTTTTATTCTCCTTTATAGCTTTGCCCTCTTCTTTCGAGACTCATAATAAACCTAATAATGTGTGTGTATAGAAATGAACCATTAAACGAGAATCAAAGGAAGTGGAGTGCACACATGTGGTTAGTCGAAATCCGAGAAGGTTCTATGTTACGGATTCAGGTTTTTGCTCCAAAACTCCCGCTCAATTTATATTTCTACGTAGAGCAAAGGCGGCTAATTAGCCAAAAAGTACATTTGAACTCCCCGTTTCATCTTCTACCAGAAATAGCTGTGATTTGGCGTAGGCCGTCAACTGGGTGCAGTCTGGGTGCACTACATATTGCATCATTTGAGCGCCATCAACTAGGCGGAGTGATGGTTTGCGCTGACATACTGGGTCCATTCAGCTAAGCTCAGATATTTATTCCATCTGTATGTTCATATTTCAAAATTGACGAAGTATTTAGTAAATTATTTTAAATCTGCAATAATATCATGGCTCATGGTAGTTAAGGATACAGTAGTTGTCGAATTGACGGATAATGGAAAAAGTCCGGCTAGCTATTAAAATACGAGGATAATGCTCTCATATTAACCCGTCAACGCCCTAATGCACTGCCCTGGGCACAAATAGAAATGTATCCAGACGATGTCGCCTAACTTTACGGCATCCAAATATGCCTGCGCCAAATTGGTGTTCGCCTAAAATAACGATACGAAGTTTGCGTGGCCAAAATAACTGTGCTCAGGTTTGCTGCCTTCAAATGGTGAGACCAAAATAACGTAAGATGTAATTAATACTCACTATTACGTATTTATCGTACACAAAAATTATATTAGAGCAACCAAAATTGTTTGAGGGAATCTTAGAATTCTAGAAGTGCTATTTCAAAACATTTGAATGATCAAAACCTAAAATTTTTAGAAGCCAAGGTAGGCAAAATATAATTTTTAAATTGGTTTAAAACGGTGAACAGTTACATACTTTCACTTTTTAGGAAAGAAAATCCATACCTACTTAATTTACTTGATTTATCCGGTACAATTTGCGCTAGCCAAAGCCGTATACAAAAAATACGATAAATAATTCATTTCAGGGATTATAAGAAAATAAGCTAAATTGTTAGCTCAACCGAAATAGCCTTAAATAGCTCAACAAAAATAACTTAAATGGAATATCCAAAAATAGTTCCAATTTATTTAATTACGCGTCGAGAGCTATAGAGTGGAGAAATATTTGAAGCGATGTATATCGATATTGCAATTTATCCTATCGACAACTCATATTTTAAGCTTAGCATAGTAATTATGTTCATAGTTGATTCTACTTCGGAAAAGTTAGTTTCAGTTGAGTATTTGCAGACTAAATTGAGCCGAAGTCTTACTTTGACTTACATATTTATGAATAATTTTGGTTCTCGATCTCGAAGCATTTTAAAAAATTGGCAAATGCCAGAAAGAGAAAGTTTTTTATAGAACATACCTAAATTGTGCAATAATTGATGTACGAGTATTTAAGATTATCAACAGAATGGGATTTAGCATCAGCCGATGACAAAGAACTTCATTCGGCCAACATTCATTTAGTTGGTGAATATATCGGAATTATTAAGATTAAGATACAAGTGGCTCTGATTATGCTGGGCTCTTCTGTAGATAATCGAGCTACGGTAAACGGAAAATTACTCCAGTGTAGCAAAATACAGGGAATTTGGCAAGTTATATCTGGAGTTTTCTCCAAACCACATTAGGTCAAACGGGGTTTTCTTTAGTTAACGGATTGCAGAATTCCAGATGAATATACTTGCGAACTAGTCCCTCGTCCGTAACATAAGGAAGAGTAAGGAGTTAGTTTAGTGCACTGTAGGCTGACTCTGGGTGTGTGACTTGTTCCTCCCATATGCCTGACCGAGCTGAACCCCAGCCAATATTTTTCTTGATCTAGATTAAAAAATGAGTGAGGCCAAGATTAGTGGGAGAATAAGGAGCCGTGGAAAGAGAGCGGAATGAAATACTGATGGCCGATTTACCTTTCACAATAATTTCTGCACGCACATGTGGGAGAAAGAAAAATCATCTCATATTTCACGTAATGCTTCAATACAAGCAAACTCCTTGTTCTCATATTACCAAACCTCGCTTTCTCCTCCATTGAGTTCTCTCGCGCCTCTCCTCATAATTTCCTTCTGCTTCCTAATTGATTCACGATGCTTCACACAAAAGAAAGGGCGTACTTGGTCTAAATATTTTAGACCCGCGAGTAGAGGCTTCTGCTCCGAAAGTGGAAGGTTTATCGGTGATCCACGTAAAAAACTCGTGAAATAAGAAGCGTGGATGGTGAGAAAAGGGGTTGAGAAAATATGCATTTCGTTTTTGGCTTAGGAGCTGAAAGGATTTATGTTTGGGTCTGGAAGGTTGGCTTTTACTATTATTTTTATGCTCCTCGAACCTCGTCAAACCCTAATACTCTACACGTATGAATATTACCTAGAACCTATTTTAATAAATGTATACGTGTCTTTTCTTTTTATCTCTGTCACTCTCTCGGCTACTTCTCACAACTTCATTCTGGGTCCTTGGTGAAAAACGAACGTCAAAAAAAATACGACACAACCCCGTCTTGCCTCTTCCATTTTGTTCGTGGAGCAGCAGAAAGGCCTCCAGAGAAATTTCCTTGGAAGGCTCTTGAATAGGACGTAAGTGAGTCTGGGCTTCGGATTGAATTTTGGAGAAAAGTCTGAAGACGAAGGCCGGTTTTTTTCCTGTTCCGTTCTCGCCTCCATTCCAGCAACTACTTCCACTTTCCCATCTCCGCTTAAAGGACTCACCAGAGAAAACAATGTGGACCCTTCTTCTGTGGGCAGAGATACTCCTGCTGGGTGAGAAAAACGATATTTCCTTGCTCTTCTCTCCACATGGCTTACTCCCACAATGTCATCTCCCATTATGTCATCCTTTTAAAAACCTTCATTGTGGCATCCCAGAACCTTCGTTATGTCATCCGAAAACCTTCGTTCTGTCATCCAAAAATTAAATAAAAGTGGTATGAGAGACGAGTATGTCGTAGCAAGGAGGACAGCATTTTCATAAGTACAAGTGTATCAATATCAATATGCACGCTTTAATATACAAAAAGCCTGGAATCCTGGAAATCTTTTATTCCTTTCCCTGTAAAGCGTACTCTCCAGTGATGTTTATGATGTCACCATTTACTGCCTGTACTCTAGATTTGCAGTTTGCATTCGTGCAATAATAATAATCTGCTCCTGCTTTTGTGAGTTTTCGTTTAAACATGTAATCGTTCACACACAATAGAACACCTCCCCGAGTGGATTTAATAAATTCACAGTTATCCATGATTTTTCAAAATAAAATTAATCTGATTTAGCTAAGCTAGTTATAGCGTATTGTAGCACAAAACGCGGCTAATTCCAGAGTAATTGATTTCTGTGAACTGAAGCCGAACATTTGAGTTTCAGTCGAATGTACCATAAGCAGAAACTTCCCAAATCCAGGTACTATTTCCTTCTTCGAATCTATGAGCTATGTAACTAATCAAATAGTCCATCCATCTGTCGCGTCCCGAGTCCCGACAGAAAATCTTACAGTTCATGTAAATTAGACTGATTCTAGAAATTGCATTCTTAAGACATCAGTAAGACAGTTAATTTTATTGCTTAGAGTCATGTATTTATGTATTATGTTTCATTCCACTTATTCCCTTCACTTATTTACATTTCACATGTCATTCCTCCTATAGAAAAGCGTCATTTTCCAGCTTGTACTTGTGTTTTATATTTATATCGGCTTATCAGTTATGATCATGATCTATGCTAACAGTCCATTGTCCTTAAATTTAATTCGTATGTATTTAAAAATGCTGTCCTCCTTTCTACGACATACTTGACTCTCATATCACTTTTGCTTAATTTTTGGATGACGTAACGAAGGTTTTCGGATGACATAACGAAGGTTCTGGGATGCCACAATGAAGGTTTTTAAAAGGATGACATAATGGGAGATGACATAATGGCAGCAAGTCCTCCACATACCATAAAAATATTACACATACGATTATGCATCAGGAAGAGATGAAATGGAAAAACTATAAACCTGTCAGACGGATCTCGAGAGATTCGACACGTCGTTTGTCATCTTGGGCTCTATATAGAGTAGACAAGCGGATTGGGAATTGGGATTCTGGAACACTCCATGTTCGACCCAACCATGTCAATTCTCTCGTTCAACACGTATTGACGGCCATATTCATAACCTGTTGGACAAATACACTATCCGAAAAAGACTTTAATTGCGATATATTCCTGTAAGGAAGTTGGTTACATAGCATGTTCATGCAACATTCACAAGATTTTATGGCATTTGCTTTGTGCAGTGTTGAAACTTCGTATTTCTAGTTGAGCTTCAGGATTAATGGCAATTTAAAAAATTCAAATGGCATATATCCTATTCGAGGCAAAATTCAGAGATAAGGAAGAGTGTAATACTGTAAAGTCAAACTAAGTTTTTCCATACATAGACTTTATGTAAATGCATCAATGGTTTTTCTATCTTCCAGAATATTTGTAAAAAAAATCACCCATAAAAAATTGGCTTAGTTGTAAGTCGGTTACCAGGATGCAAATTTTGAAACGTTTCATGGCAATAATATGTAAGTAAAGCTTTTTTTCTGAAACTCAACTTGTCATATTTTTTATTAGTTTGGGTTGTGCCGAAACGTGCGATATAATGAGACAAGCGGCCTGCCGCAAGTAAGCATTACAGTGTTAGAATTTCCATCTCTGATTTCAAAATATGCGACCAGGATAATTTGACTACTTTATGCGATAATCACTGGTGCGTGCAATGCTTTCTACACGTTAGTAATTTGAGAACATTCATGAAGGAAAAATGACAAACTAGCTTTGGGCATACGACTTTTGTTTAGAGACGCGGCTGTTGAGCTCTTTCTGAGCGGCTCTGTACATTAAGAAGTCTAAGAACATGGAACACTTAAGAAGTTTGGTCTGTGAATTAAGGCGAAGTGGTTGAGTTCGTGAGCCAAGAATGTGTTTGTCTAGCAATTTATACACCTTCTTAATATGTCCTTACGCGGAGCCGACGGTGGCCTATTATGTTCGTCTCCCCAGCTGAAGCTAATAGTCAAAAGGCTTTATCATTCCGCAGTAGGAATTCCTCTGTTACCACAACAATGCGGGAGCATGCGAAAAAACAAGAATTTTTGTGACAGTGACAAATAATCGTTTTCCGAATCCATTACCCTCTTACGAACACAATGGAGGCAAAGGACCAGGTTCTTCCAGTTTCTCCAAAATACTACATAGACCCCAATTCTCAAAGTCTCTATACAAAGTGTATTAGAGGCTTCTTAAGTGTAGACTGTCTGTCTTCCTCTCTGCCTCGAAGTACTAGCAGAAGACCCGAACAACAATCGGATCCCTGTTTTGGTATGTCTGCACATTTCCAGCGGTGAAATTTTAAAGATGTTTGAATATTAATCTACTGTATATATCACTGTGAAAGTTTTACAAGGTAGCATTTAACTTGTGAGGTTTACAATTCTTGCAATTTTTGGTAAAATTGCCACACATTGTACTAGAGAAGAGAACAAGGTCACTTTTAAATTTCTAAGGTTGAAAGGAATCGTACAAAATTAAAGCAGGATCAATATTTATGCCGTTGTTATAGTTTCTTGTTAGGGCTGGCATCAGTCAAACTCGGATGAAAGATAAATGAGAATTAAAAACGGAAGTGTATTCTGACATTTCAATTTCAGGAACAATCGTTGTCAAACGCTTTGAAACATGTATCGTAAATTGATAAGCAAATAACAAGAGTCAATTGGATAATTTAGATGACACTATACATAATCTAGGAAAGGACATATTCGATAGCTTTGTGTACCTACAAACCTTTACAAGCACTTTTTGCCAATTTTTAGTCAAATGCTGCAGGAAGTAATTTTTGAACCAGTACGTTTATTTGTTAAAATCGTTTTAGTACATGGTAACTTTGTACTGCTGAAAGCAAAGCATAGCGTTTTCAATGTGGCATGAAGCGCAATTTTTTTTTGGATCGATTTTTATTAAAATATTCGAATCCATGTTTCCCATTGAGCAAGAGAATCGCCGAGGGTTTCTAAAGCCTACTTTGTATAGTTTGATTATTCCCGCTTTTTAGTTATTTATTGTATTTAAGAAACAAGCGAACGAACCTGCAGACAAGAGGACAAGGAAAGTTGGTATGTTAAGATGCATGGGTTGGAAAGGGAAAGTATGCACGTATTTGGGAAGGAGGTGATATATTTTCTCTTTATTCTTACTTGGCTGAGTCGTAGGATGCTTTCTGCATTCACTTCCGTCCATCGTATGTCTTATCAAATTGATGGGCTTGGTTCCTTTCTCCCTTTCTTTCTTTCCTCTAGCCTACTTCCAGGAAGGAAAAACTTTATTTGAACGATTAGTTGGGGCTTTGTGCATTCACATTATCGTCTCGAAGCCAACGAAGGCTTGGGCTACTTCGACAAGAATCTTCTGATCCAAGGATAACTACGCTTCCACAATAGAATGTCACTCTCTGGGCTTGGAGCATGATGGTTTCCACGGGTTGCCTCTGTCTCTTTGGTTTCTCGATCTCCTCGTAGTCTTAAATAATAAATGCATGTCGTACTTTCACCCACTCTTATTGCTCCACATTAGGCTTTCAATGAGCAGAGTCGTTTGAGAGTTCTAAGTAGACCTGCAATAAATCTGGATTTCAATTCCCCTCTAAATATTTCCTGAAGTGCCCCACAAGAGTTTCATTCAATGGTTTGCCAGAGCTAATTTCATTTTATATTTTACTTACTTTCAACAACTTTCAACCTAGGCACGAGCACGGCTTATTGCAAACTGAAAAATGCCTTCACATGGTGCAGGGTTGCATGAAACATTCAAATATGGAGCAAGGTTCACGAATACTTAATAAAAATTAAAATTAGGTACAGTCCCATTACGAATTTGCTTCTATTTTGCTTACTCCGGTGTGATATGCTATAGAACTCGAAGTACTTCTTCAATATTTAATTTTTGTCTCATATCTTCTCGATATTCATTCGGAACTATATGACCTACATTTAAGTGGCTGATTCTTAATTTTTGACTTGAAATGTTGAATGCCTGAATCGTCTTACAATTAGTATCTGAATGGACGTTATTATTTGAGATCGAGACTAAGGTTGAGTATATCGAGAGTTTTGAATTGAGCGGAAGTGCTGGTGGAGATTTGGAATTCATTGGCAGGAGAAGTGATGTGAGAAAACAATTTGTTCAATCAATTTCTAAGCTCATCAAAAGTGGTGTGTTTGAGAGAATTGGGCTTCGTTCCCACTTTCTTCCTGACTTGAGTCTTGAGGACGAGGTCATAAAAGTGAGCGGAGAAAAGTCGTCAGAGTCATTTGTACAAGTTAGGGAGTGGAAGTACGTGGAGAAAGAACGGGGTTGGTGAGGGAAATGTCTCCATGAAGGAATTTAGGAAAACCGCATAAAAGGGGTTAAAGTTACATTACATGTTTCATTCCACTTCATTCACCGCACCACCAGTACCAGAAGAGAAGTGCAGACGAGGGAAAGCACTTCTCTGCTCCACGATCCACGACACTTTACACTCACATAACTTCCTTCCATTATGCGAACAATATGCGAAGTGCTTCACGTGGTACGGAGCAAATCAAAACCGCTACCACAAAATCCGCAACTTAAAAGCCGCAACGCAAAAACTACAAGGGAAAAACAACAACATAAAAAACGCAAAAAAACACCACATCACAAACAACGCAACCGCCAACAAGAAAATATGAATCACCAAAAGCTAAATTAATTATGCATTTCATTCAGCATTGCTTTGCAAAAGCTCTTTCAAGCGTTTACACGGAACAAAAGCGCGCAGAACGTCATTTTTCGAAAAAATTGGGTACACGCTGTTTGTCCGGTACCTAAAATTTTGTATAGCCCAGATTTGTGTGTTGCTTACTAAATAAGATTTGCCATGGGTGTAATTATTGGGGTCAGAACCAGAATACGACCAACTCCTGAAAAACTCCTTAAAATCTTATAATACTGCTCCATTCAAATGCAATCTGCAATGTCAATGTAGTTAATTTTAGGATATGATGAATTCTTGAATACAACTTGAATTTTTTGTACCTTATCATCAAGCAGTTAAATACAAATGTAGACTATGGGCATTCTCTAAAAAATATGTGATTTTTTGCCTCAACAGTGTGAACCTATGTAGGCTGGACGTAGAGAAAGCAAATCCGCTCAGAATTCTTAATCCGGATTTGGGATTTGGACAGATTCAAAATCCGGCTTGCCAATTGGCTTAGCATCTGTGCAAGTGTAGACGCTCAGTTCTTCAATTTTTTTTACACTAACAAATTGTTTTAGATACAGATGAGTCAATACAAAATTTCGTTATAACGTAAATTTTGCAAGCTTTGACTCACTATTTTAAAAGATTTTGACCACTTTGTACCACATATTGTACCCATGCCTAATTGTTCAGATCAAGGCCCCAGGAATTTATGTGGACGAATTGTGGTGTTGGCTTCTGTTTGGCGGGTCAGAAGATGAGTAGGACAGAGGGAAAGAAGTTTTTATCATCATTCCGAAACATAGCGTCTTGTTCTTTCCCCAACTTTTTTTCTGAGTCAAAGACGAAGAGAGGGGAATGACATTGGAGACTGGGTCCTATCACATTAAGGACCACCTTGAGGACTTTTTCTTCTTTTTAAACCCAAACTACAACATTATACTCTAGTCTCCCGTGCTCTCCAGCTCAGCCTTCCCAACCTCCGACTCAGGTCTTCACGAGACAGCTAACTACGGCCACATGGCCCGACTAATTTCCAAAAGAACGAACAGTGCTGAAAGATTGCAAAAAGTAGGAGAGATGCTTGGCTTGGCGGAAACTGCTCCGGGGTGAGGAAAGAAAAGAAGGAAGTGCACACAGAGAAAAGCTAAGTTCAGTTCCCAAATCCCAACCACGGATTTTCACAACCATTCTTCATTACTAGGGTGACAGTAGTTTCGTAAGACCGCAAAGCCCAAACGGATGGAGCAAGACTCGTATTTGTGTGACTTATTTCACCATTTCATTTTTGTGCAAATAATTGTAAAGCTTTGTAACGTAGTTTTAAATTCCAATTCAGCTATCACGTTGTTCAAAAGTTTGGAGGGAAATTCGTGCATGGGCAAGCTGAAAATGTTAATTTGGGTTTGAGCATCTTATGCTAAAGTCGGTCAGAGAGGTTGACTCGGGTAACTCGGTTTTGTGGGAATTTGATCAAGTGGAGACTAGTGCATGCTTGGGATGTTGGGATGTAATCTGTTGGCAGTCAACTTTTGGAGATTACATCTGACGTGGTATCTCGTAACTAAGTTACAAAACAAAGTTTGGTCTGCAAGTAAATTATTGGATTTAGGAACTCGTTTAGCAGTGGTGGGAAGAAAGTCACGAACTTTTGCTCAATGCACCTCCGAATCCTGAGATCAGTTTCAACCAACTTCCCTCTTTTTAATTGATTTATCAAATGATAACGTATTGCCAATTTCATGATGCTTTGGAACAGAAAACTTGATTATTATGCTGAATTGCCTTTCGTTTATTAAGAAATTCATACAGTTCCAAATTCCAAAATTGTTTACCAGCTGCAAATAAATGTGGGTGCAGAAATGTGAGAGTGAGGCTTCCTGTTAGGAAGCTTCCGCGTAGGTAGGAAAAACGAAATTTGCATTACTTCAAATTAAAATAGACTGCGGTAGAAAAGTTTGCTATATCTTTCTGAGAATTTCCGTTCCTTAATTTCCAAGTCAGCATAAATCTCGTAGGAACAACAAGGAAACTTATGTCTGTTACCTATGTATTACAAGTGATCCAAACTTGACATTTCATATTGCGTTACTCACAATTACAGATTCACCTAGACTTTTAACTTTTAATAACATTTTATCAATATGTTATAATATAAAGTAATCATACTCATTTGCTGCAATAGTTTACAGAAATAATAACTCGTCACTTCGATTCGAATTCATTTCCAACTTTCTGCAATTGACGATTGGACCAATTTAAATTATATCCTTGGTTGAGCACTCTAATACAGAACTTAGATTTGGGATTGGGGAGCAAATTACCTTTTTGGATTTGCAGTTTTTCTCAATCTAAAGGTCGTTGGATTTTGAAACTGATCTGAAATTTTCACTTCCTGTTTCCTGGCGTGACCATACATGCAAGTTTCTTTTCTTGGCATAATTACAATGTAACTTATGTTTAACTTCTGTATCGTGCCTTCCAAGTTCCCAGCAAGAATCAGTACAGTATCTGTATCCGTGTTGTTTTCATGAATAACTGTAAAAGTTTGAAGAATGGGTCTTCTGTGATGACTACTTTCATCTCGGTGTCCTCGCAGTTGTCCAAACTGCACTCGTCCAAACCGCTAAAATTGGTCTTTCGTCCAAACTGCACTCGTCC
>JAQFXZ010000328.1:0-21602 GCA_034694025.1 Ceratophysella scotica | reverse complement strand
GTCCCCGCGCAATTGTCCCCGAGCAATTGTCGCCGCGCAACTGTCGCCGAGCAATTGTCGCACTGGGCAATTGTCGCATGGGGAATTGTCCCCGCGCAATTGTCGCCCGGACAATTGTCCCCGCCCAATTGTCGCATAATCACATTACACTTATGAGTACACTAGCTGAAAGCCCGTCCTACGGACCGAAAACTTATGATTTAAAACATAGAACAAAAGTCCAAAGTTCGAATTTTGACAAATTTTTCGGTTTTCAGGTCAGTTTGGGATCACGGAGTCACACACACTGCATAATTAAGTTTTGAACTGAACAAAACTGATCCTCCTTTACAATTTTCAATTAGGACAAAGAGACAAATTTGAGTCGATTTTCAGGTTTTTGAATCACATAAGGGTCACAGGGTCATCCGATTGGCGTCAACTTTACATCGTTTGCTTAGTACAAACATTATGACGCCTTAACGGACTCCGTTCCGTAGTGCATCCCAGTAGTGTCGAGATAATCGGTAACAAACAGACGGACGGACGGAAACTCCAAAAGATACATAGAATAGAAGATACAGAGAGAGAGAGATTGATAGTTAATACCTTCTGGAAGCATCTTCGGTATCACAGTTATTGAATATGCAGTTTGTCTGAACTATGCGTTTTTTGTACTTTAATCCCGATCAAAAGGTTTCGGTATAAAAAAAAACCGCCGGTGAAACGGGATTTCGGTCGCCTGGTCGGGAAATTGACTTCGAGCAAACTAATTCGGTCGGTTCGATTCGTTAGTTTCATATACCGCCTGTCTCAAAAATGACCGCCACCCCCACATGATTTTGGCATGGCAACAAACACTAAATATTTGCAACATATGTTAAAGTCAGTCAGAATATGTCGGAAAGTATATATTAGCGATTCAAATCTTCATTTGCTGCTGCTATATAAGCAAAACACGGCATACAATACCATGACCATGGCCCATGAGATCGAATTGTAGAATCATCGGGGTCATTGTTCAAAGAGGCACATTCCTTATGGTTATGAATATTGCCAATCATCTGTGACTGCATAGCACTGCAAATGACTAACATATACAATATATATTTTCATTGTTATTTTCAAGAAAAATACACCAGGGGTGGAGGTCATTTTTGAGACAGGCGGTACATGGGAATATCTAATAGACAATGTACAGTTACAAATGCAGCACAGAAAAATCTGATACGATAATGCAAGTGCATTCACTTGATCGATTTTTGAGGTGAATATTCATTTTTCGCATGTTTTGTTCTATTGTTTCTACTAGTTCAAAACTCCATATTAGCATAGATCGACGTATTTGTAGGTTCTGAAGGAATGCAAACAGAACGTCACACAATTCAGGGATGCAAGATGCAATATCGAGACTTGTAATGTGACAGTTTAAAAATTCGTAGTTTTAGTCTTTGGCAGCATAAAGTGAAAGTGCGTTTTTAGATGTTCAAATATTGCACAATTAATTGTCCGTGAGTTGTCTGTGAGCGGGTCCGTAACCACAAAAAGGCTATTTTTTTAATATATGATTACGATAGCATACGGCATGAAGAATTAATGCAAAATGCTAATGAAGCAGTTGGATGAATGACAGAGTAACAGCGCTTCAAAACATATTTTTCATGCAGATTTTGATAGAAATTAGGATTTTCTATTTATAAGCCGTTGTACGTACGTAAGAGATTCAGCTTGGTCGAACCGTCGTTGCCTGATTTACAGCGTGGGTGAGCTACTAAGCCATAATGAATTAAGAAAAGTAATTAGGTAGCAAAACGATTTCCAGAATAAACAAGCAGACAATCAAGGTGTGCATACATAATTAATGAATATCCTCCATTGATCAACACGCCAAGTGTCTTTACATAGGGGAATCTGATTATTAGACCAACTTGAGCCGGGCTTATATGATTGCCATTTCCGCAAGCACTCGTATGATGTCTTTCTTTCTAAGCGGGAGAAATCATTGTGCTTAGGATAGCTTAGTTGACTGAAATATGGGCGTGTCAAAAAATGAAAAAAAAAATTGGTACTAACAGCTGAACAGGGCTTTCAGTAGATCGTCAAAGCTAAATATTCTACGAAATCGACAGAGTAAAAATGTGCTACGTAGTAAACAAAACGATGTACGGACGCGCCACGATAAAATTGACAATTTGGATTAAAACATTGATTTTACTTGTGGAAATGAACACAACGCTGATACTGACAATTCCTCCCATTCCAAGAAACGGGAGTAATTTCTCCAAAATATTAAAGTGATTGTGCTGCTCCCTTTGTGTCTGCATGTTCTCTTTAAATTGTCAATAAATTGTTTTCTTTTTTTAATTTAAAGACTCAGAAAAGCAATCAATATACCCTTGAAATTTTTATTTTAATAAAGTTTAATTTCATCATCACATGATTTCTTTATTTTAAATCCGACAATCACTCTTAGCCTTCCAGGTTCAGGGCTTCCGACTCCGACTATGCCACAATGTTGTTTGGACACATTCTGCGCTAAGTCTGTTGTTCCTTGGTATTGGTCTATCTTACCCGTTTTATGCTATCTGTTTATCTCGTCCTCGTTCTCGCAGCATGTCAGGCTGCTGAAGCAGTCAACATATCACGAAGGCAGGGGATGCAGAGATACGAAGACTATGGACTGGACTCCGTCGGCGGCGGCATCCCGACAATTGATAGTCCACCTCTTGAGACGTTGATATGTTTAGTTCGATAGTCCAAGGATTTTGATGTCCAAAGTATCAATTAAAAACTCAAAAAAAATTGGTTAAAAGATGTAATTTGTTTTCAGAACCACGTTTATTTTGGCATAACATGTGATTCTTGACGCGAAGCAGATTAACATTAGAAAGTCCATGCAAATTCGTTCATCTTAAGGTATCAGAGGTATATTGAATTTTTCTAAGTTGATGAGTTAATTTCTTGTGCTTGGCAGGGCATGATAAAGGAATTGGAAGCTTTGCGATAATAACCATATTGTCCCATTAAGAATTTGCGTGGGATCTTTCGCACCCCATTATCATTGAGAACACCTCGAGAGGGACGGCCGTTTTCTGCTCTTGTCATCTTTGGTCTATTATCTTAATACGGACTTACCTATTACCCTTTAATAAACCCACACCCCAGCTTCCAGCTTCATAACTTTAGACTCGGCCACTATATAAGGAGCATCTTTCTGCTTTCTTCTAATGTAGTCAGATTTAGTCTTGCTAGACCACAAGAATCATCACAGGTCTCCAGCTAAGTCTTAACTGTACTACGTTTAGATTTTAGTAGGTACTGTTCAAAAAAATTTGAAGTTAACTGTTATTTTACCAAATTTTGAAGAAACAAGCTCAAGGTACTAACTTCCGTTACCAGGCAACTTTTGGTAAGATTCTGAATTTAAAATTACTTTTAAGGTGTAGGTGCGTGCTGAAATACGAGTATTACAGTATTTTTCCGAGTCCTTGATCGTATTTAATTTACGCAAATTAAACCTCATTTTGCCAGACGTTGGGAAATATTGCCAGGCTACAGAACAGACAGATTTAAGCTAGCAATCAGGCGCATCGATCTAGCATGTGCAACAAGAAACAAAATATTTATTTTGTTTAATGCTTTAGCACAATTAATACGATATGGATGTTTGAATTTTTCCTCTCGTACTGAAATTCTTTGACCAATATGTTTTCTTGATATTCAGTAGCGAAGCGGAGCAAAATTCAGTGTAATAGCAAAGTCCACGTGTCTTGCATCTCAAACAATTCAATGTTAATGTAGGTTATTGTCACAGCAACGAATCTTTTCTTAGAATTTTGCGCGACAAACTTCCATATTATTTTTTTAAATGTGTGATTCAAAGCTTTCATTTTCAAGCCTAACCTAACCAAACCTAAAAAGCATTTTCGTTTAGCGTTGAGTTAGCGGTAAAATTATGCACTAATTAGATAAGCATTTAGTCTTAGAAATTGGCATAGATGGGTAAGATCACTCGATCTTGAAGACCACGGATCTTAAGATCGCGATCTTCGGCTGTAAAATGATTTTGATTTTTGGATCTTGATCTTGAAATAATAGTCTGATCTTGATCTGGGGATCTTGATCTTAAACGACTCAATGATCTTGATTTAGGATCTTTTTGCCATAAAAGCGTTAAAGATCGTGATTTTAAAGATCGATCTTAAGGCTGTGAAATGATCTTGATCTTGAAAATTTTAGTGACTTTACCTGATCTTGATCTTGTGATCTTCTGAGCTTAAATTTTTTATCTAAGATCAGTGATCTTCAAGATCATCTTCTGATGATCTTGCCCATCTATGGAAATCGGTTCAAGAATCTGGCCAATGTCTATGCCATGTCAATTTAAAGCAAGGCAATGTCCGATTTCTGACTGTGATCCTGACATTTGTACTTTGAATGAATGATCTCAGTTTGTTGTTATTCTTCCATGATCTGACGTCCAACCCAACAAGTGTCAAGTCAACAGGATGCATTATTTCTGTCCTTTAATCATGTTTTGTATAATGCACATGACGATATTTGATTGAAACGAGACTGGCTCTAGCCGTTTTTCTCGTCTCTCCCTTCTTGTCTTTAATTATTTGTCGTCTCAACTCTAATCTCTTCATCGACTGCCCAGAACGTAGCATAGTTCTAAAGTACCAGATGCTTTCTTATTTTTTTATTTTCTTCTTCCTTGTTAAAGTGACAGTTTAAATACGTCTCAAAGCATTAGTTGTTGTGGAAGTGCAGTCTTATTTTAGGCTTATCTTCATTGTATTGACCGGAATGATGTCAGATGCAACATGCAACCCAGAAGTTCAAAGCAAACAGGAGATATTCCTGGAATTTAACTTCAGTCCAGCCGTACGGCCCTAGCTCTAATCCTTCTTGTTTTTTTTTCATATTTAACTTGCATACTTAAAAAATCCGACGAGGGGAATGAGCTCTTGAGGACTTTGAACTTGAGGCTGACCGGAGAATATAAATTCCATGTTCTCCACACCGTCATCGTCATAGTCATTACTTGGCAATAGGATCACATGGCGAAATGGAGCATGCCTAATGTTCCAGAAAGACAAAATGAACTTAATCACCTGAAACCAAAGAGTACGAGTACTAATCCCAAAATAGACCCTAAACCGTAGTCGCACTAAGGGAAATCAGGACAATATTCCTTTACCTTAGTTTAGACATATTTTGGAGCTATTAGAAAATATGTGTTGCTCAGCTCATGTTAGTACTTTATCTACCATGTCTAAACATATTGGAACTTGGGCACTTTCTGGAGGATTTTATTCCAAAATTTGAAAAATCTTGGTACTACATAGGCATCATGTGAATCAACAGGTACTTACTACTAAAACGTGTTCAGTATTCAGTACACCGCACACCGAGGAATCAAAATACTTTCTTTCCTGTGACTCTGCTTCTTATATAGTATTCAAAGTTCTTAGGCTTGAAAGGTTTCATAATGTCAATAAGCATAATTATTACAAGTATGCTACCTTCTCAGACAAAACCGAAGTGAATTCAGGAAAGTCAAAACAATATTGACAAACCAGTTTTGCCTGTTGCTTCGCTTCTTATGTAGAAATATTTTTGTGCAAAAAATAATACCGATTTAGTCTCCAGGGCCTGATTTTATTATTACGAATAATCTGCATACAAGAAACCAGAGCGTTACATTCAACATATACCTAGTCCACAGAGTTAGGTAAAGGACGCGAAGATGTTCGGGTGACCCAGTTGAGCCTTGTGTATCAAATTGTAAAGATAGTTCTCTAAGACATAATTTTCATATTGTTTCAGATTAACTGAGATTATGCATTCCCACAACACTATTGCGACACTCCTGGTCATCACGATGACAGTAGGCCTTAGCCTTGTATACTCAGCTGCCTTGGACGGACTTTCATCATCTCGCTTGGGAAATGGCGGGAATGGTTACTGGTCGTCTCATGGATCGCTCCTCATCAACAAGCGAGATGAAGAACAGCGATACTGCGGAAAGCGACTCTACGACGTACTTAGGACCATTTGCAAAGGAATCTATGCCGCTCCCAGCCGCCGATCCGACCCAGGCCTTTCAGGTCAGTTGTTACTTCGAATTTAAAGTATAATAGGTACTTCATTAAGAAGTGACAACCAAATTCCAAGTTAAGGGGATTCAATAGGCAACTATTTACGGTTTACGATTTACGAAAACACGCGATTTTGGTGGGGCATTAGTGGAAAACACAGATAGCATAAGTGGAGAAGAAACACAGGCATTCCATTGACACAAAAATTGGTGAAAATGTCAGATTTCAGTAAATTTCAAATTCACCCATACCCATAAAGTTTTCGTGCGACAAGCGCATTACGAATCATATTTTTCAAATAACTCGTATAAGAAAATTTCCATCACAAGAAAAGATAAGATCTTTTCTTGCATGTTTTATATGAGGGTTCGAAGCAGTAACAAAAAAGGCAATTTTTCTAATTTCAATTTAATTTTTTTCTAATAGCAATTTCTAAGTTTTTAGAATTTTGTAAACCGCTACTTCTGGTGTGTTTTATTTAGAACTCGACTCTTTATATGATCAACGCTCTAACTTTCCTCGAAAAAACTTCCAAACATCAATTATTTCAGTTCGTGAGAATAAAGAATAGATTTTAGACATATCATATCAAAGTACACTTCGTATTTCTATGCCTGCTAAGATTTTGAAGAATTGTAAAAAATTTAATTCCTTCAATATGCTAATCTAAGGACACAACAGGTGGTTTTCAAATACCCATGGAGAAAGTTGCCTTGGTAAACACACTACGCATTTCCTTCAAGTCAGGTGAGGCACATGAAACGCTCAGAATAAAATGTAGGATGTTCCACGTACTTCGGTGTTCTACGCACATACGAGTACCTCTAAACTTTCTCCACGGGATATTCTCCCTGTCAGGAAACGTTTTCAAAATCAACCAGCGTTAATAATTCTTATCCCTAAACAACTAAATTCGTTTGAAATTTAAAGAATCCATTGACGCTCGTGAGATGATGCGTAATACTCTGGACATCGTCTCGTCCACTGGAGCCAATAACAACGAGCTGAGTGCACAGTATGCCACCGACTCAGAACAGGACAGTTCCATGAGTGATTTTGACATCATGTGGCCCACGAACCCCAAAGCCTTAGCTCTCAGAGTTCTGACCGAAGGCCCGTCACATCAACGAATTCGACGGAGTATTGTAAACGAATGTTGCAATCAGCCATGCGGAGTCCGAACCTTGATCAACTACTGCGGATCCGGAAGACATTAGAGAGATATGGCCACAATCTCTCCCCACGGTCAACTTGCTCTGTAAATCCATTTCCATTTACTATTTACGGAATTAAGTTCTCCCAAAACTCTCACTAGTTAAGAACTTGCTAATTTCTTGTCACAATGAAGAAGTCTGTCACTTTACAGACCTTTGATATTCCTCATTTCCAACAAGCAAGTTTCACGCGTTTTCACTTAAATGTATATACGTGGACAACCGCTCGAATTAAACTATTCTGAAAATATGCCAAGAAATCTCCTACTTAAAAATGTATCAAATTAACGTGCGGGTTCATTCCAAATATATGGAATGGTCAAGTTCATACTGAATATTTTTTCTTTATTATGTTTGCAATCTTTTGTTTAAATTCTTTTTTATTACCTTATAAGTACCTAGGTACCTCCCATTTGCACAGTGATGTTTCGGATGCTAATTCCGCTATATAGATGTATCATATGTATGTAATCTAGTCCCGGTGTCATTTGAACAGTGTAATGTTATCCGGTGTATGTTGTACAGTAAAACTGCCCACACACACATCACGTTCTGGTGTGAAGCGGAAAATGTGAAGGAGCATATACGAAATTCCATCTGCTTAATAGAATCAGTACAGATTTCCTCACGAGAACTTGTGTAAGCTAGTTTATGGGTGGTTTATTTATTGACACCAATTTTGTGTTGATGATTATTTATGTCTACGAGTAGGACCACTTAAGCTTATTAAGCAAATTATCCTACCTCGTATAATTACGTCTGAGTCGAGTCGAGACCAGACTGAACAGGATGTTCAACTGACTCCTCTCCCACACGACTCATCTTCCACGCGCAACTAGCTCTCGTTTGGGGTGTCTGAGATTTTACTCTGGAAATGGCATCTCACTCCTTTCCTTCTACTTGTGTATCTCAATCTGAAACACTCAAAACTGTAAATAAAAAAAGCAAATCTTCATTCCACACAACCAGGTGTTTTCAATGTGTTTATATTGGTTTTCCAGCACTGGCTTAGAAATAAGAGAGTTTAATTTCAATTAATTAAATAGTAGCATTCATGTTATTCAATGCGCCGGGAAGATTATACTACAACCCGAAATGTATATTTTCGTTGGAGGCAAAGGCCACTCAGGAATGCTTTTGAGATTTTGGGACATTTGATTTAGAATTTCACCAAAGCATATTTTGCGAGTTTTTGCATCGCGGTGTTTGGGAGGACCTGAAATATGGAACCTGAAATATGGAAGCTAAATGAAACCGGTTCGTGCAAGGTCCACCCCAAAACCGTGGCACAAAACTTGGAATATTAAAACTGCGAAATGAGATTTGTTTGCCTCAAACGCTACATAAATCACAAATTACAAACAAATAGTTAATTTTATTAATTTTCTTCAATATGCACACACTATGCTAAAAACAGAATACAATATAATATGCATTCGGATGAAAATTAATGTTCAATGAAAGTAAATAGATGCATAGGATATACGCAGAGACAACACATGCAAATCTGTCCATCCACTACAGGCCAAGTTCTGAGAAATTCAGTTAAGGAAATAGTTCAATTTTGCGAACACAGTGTGAATTTGCTCATCCAATTCACAAAGCTTTCGCGTTGGAGGCAAACCAGCCTTCATTTGAATTACGAGTATGCGATTTTACGTGTAACCCTGTTCGCGTGTAATTGATTCCTTGAATTTTCAGACCACTGCATGAGCGACATTATTACACATTAAAATATCTGCCATCTTTCCGTGTGGCTTTTTGCCCTTGCTGGGTTAAGCTTGATGCAGTTCCAAGAATTGGCTCATGGTAGTGCGGCATATGATTTTAATGAACAAATTTCAATCTGACTCAATCCGTTTATTGAGACAAACATATTTTTTCACCAGAATCCCTTGATTTGCTTCTTACTTTCAATCATCATTTCTACGGAATGGTTTCAGGGCAATAGTGCAATCAAGGCAGCACTTCTCGGTTCTCTGTTCTTTAGTTTGTGGTTTATTGTGTTTTCTTTCGTTTCGCGGTTTTGACGTTGCGGCTTTCGGTGTCACTAATTCTAACTTCTAACCTTGCTTCAGATGTGTCACGTCCATGTACTGCTTCCTCCAGATCGATTCTCATTAGCCTGTCCGCAACAAGCGAGCTGAAGTTGAAGCATCCATCAAATTATCCACCAATTTTGGGACTCTATACAAACCCGCATGTGATTCAATTATGAGTAATGACCAATTTGTGGAAAGGTCACTCAAATCAAAAAGGCATATTTGAATTTGTCAACTTCATCACTCATCATTACCCTCAGATTGAGCTGACGCCTTGGGCCTACTTCCCAGCCGTGTGTTTGTGCTCCAATTCCACTATTATTAAAACGGTAGGACAGGGAAGCGTGTGTGCTCAAGAGAACAAGATCAGAAACATTTTCCCGAGGCCTCTTTCCCAGTCACTCGTCCACACGTTGTTGGGCTGGGATAGGAAAAGCTCCATCCCGAGCTCAGCGCATATTGACCAAAAGAACTAATGAAAAATAAATGTATTACTTTCTTCTACGCCGGTTCGGCCGAGAAGAGCAGAAGAGTAAAGAAGAATCTATATTCGTGAGAAAGAAGTAATACCTTGTCGTCCGTAGCGACTCGGCGCATGCTTTCACTGCCTTTCTCTCTATACGTGCGGCTCCAGTTCACTTGGGCTCAGACCCTCTCTATTTGTCAGGACGTTCATCTGCATTCCTCAGTCCGAGCCTCAACCAAACCTCCAATTCCTGAACACGTTGCCTTCTCCTCCCAGCCGAGGAAAAGGAGGGAGAAAGACACTAGTTGTTCCCAAAACCCACCTGGGCCACTTTCTGCTCTGTCTTCTGCAATCAGATCCTTCGAACAATAACTGTCTCACTGCAGTACCTAGTGAAACAACCAATCCTTTGAGCACTACGGCCATCCGGGCATGGAACCAGGAGTTTAAGTGCGGTTTGAACCTGATCCTCTTGCGGCAGCAGAGGGGCGTTGTTGGCTGGACGAGTCGGACCTCAGGAACGTCATGCCCCGGGCCATGAGAAGGTAAGTCAGACTGACAGGGATGAGGCTCATATGCAGACAATCCGATTAGAACAACGGTACTCAACGGAGAAAGCGGAGAAAGCACTATTTGGGTTTGCTCCATATTTCCACGCTTGTTGCTCCAGTTTTGAGATGGGATGAGCGGAAGGCATGTGTTCCACACACGAGTACAAGTGTGCCAGAGAAGTCAATGAACCTAAGGCTGGAGCGATGACAAGCCATTGTTCACATCCTTCCATTTGCATTGTAGTCGGAATTACAGAGAAGCCCACAGTTCCTGCTGTCTCTGTCAGCCCGCATGGACTCAAATGAAAGCCAGGCATCTAGCATTAGCTTAGCTTATAGCTTTAGGTTAAATATTTCCCTTCCACAATCTATATTTACTGCTGCAGTCAAAGTCAAGTATCACGAATTTCATTAAAACACAAGAAAGGTTGGAGAAAGTCCAGCCCATTTATGCATTTCCTTTACTTCAAAGTTCATAGGTCAGGGGAAGAAAGCGAGTTAATCCGTATGTAGCCACAAAGTTCGTAGCCAGACCAGTAAATAATTTGTGCCTGACTCATCTATCTTAATAGCCCTTCCTATCACTCGGCAACTTGACTGGGCTTGTTCAAACAGAATGGACATGGGGAAGATAAAAGGAGGTTGCATATTTTATATCTTCCCAAGTGGAGTTCCTTCTCAACTTGGCACGTGCCTCCCTAACACGAAAAGAAAAGTTTCCTTTTACAATAGTTGAGCTGTGTAAAGTAAAGTTCGCTTCATTTTATTTGTCTCCTTTGATGTATGTACTTACACCATTCTTCTAAGCATCATGTCTTACCATCTCTACCTACCCAGGCGAGGCAGGCAGTAAAGGCTTATTTTTTGGAATTGTGTGCACAATCCTTTCTCGGAATAACAATTTCCGATTGTTCAATCTACAGAATTGACGTGGGTAGACAAATGTACTTGGAAATAAATCAGCGTTCAATCACCTTCAGGATCTGAAGACGAGAATTGAGTATTTTTCTCTCTCTATAATGAATGGTACTGTAGGTCCCATTCCCATAATGAGATTCATTTCGCTACGACAGGTAGTGGGAGCTTGTTCCTTACATCCATTATACTGCGGATGGTAGTAGAGCCCAAACATGGTTCCCAAATGTTAGTAATCTCCAGCCTAGACGCCCCCGCACAAACTGACGCTCTTTTCTCACTTCCACGGGATTCTCCGATGAATTCTCAATTCTTACTCACAGCGAGTTGGTTGGGTTGGCTACCATGCCAACTGCTTAATACGTCCTCTACATTGCTTTAGCTTAATATTCTATCCAGCAGCGAGTTAATCTTTCCAATCAAAATTAATTGCATGCGTTTCTGTGAAACTACCAATCGAACATCGACGCCTATCCCTTAAAAAGCTAGACGAAACAAATTAACACGAAGCTAGACAAGGACGCATCGCAGAATTAAAAACCGGGGAATAAAATGCCAACATTGCAAAAATCGACATCAAACCGCAACTTAATGCAATAAAACACTTTATGTAGTATTTCTGAAGACGTTGTCGTATAAAATTTGTTACTTTTATTGATATTCTGCTGCAGATAGTGCTGTACATAAAAGCCCCCAAAATAAATCAAAACTTGTGATACATAAACTGCAAAATAAAGTCCGTAACATAAAAACAAAACAAAAATTGTTAATATAAAGATGTACAAAACTCAAAATGCAATTTTCCGACTAATTTAAGAAAGAAAACAGATTGCCACATCTCATATCTGTATATATGCTATGGATAATTGGCTACTATGCATAATAGCCGGCTAATATGGAAAATGAATTCCAAACAAGTTAGATTAAAGGTTGCAAATATATGTATCCGATTTCTGAGGTTAAGCTGCTCTTACTCAGAATTTTATGCTCTTTCCAATGGTGTAATTCTTAATTCAATCTGATACACCTAAGCACATTAAATCAATATGCAAGGGTCCAGACAACGCAAATTCTTCTATAATTATGTGTTTAGCCTGGTTTAGGTACATTTGATTTAATTAAGAATTACACCATTAGAAACAGCGTAAAATTCTTAGTAAGAACGGTCTAACCTCTGAAATCGGAAACTAGCATTTGCAAGCATTAATCAACATTTTTTAGAATTCATTTTCCATATTAGCCGGCTATTATGCATAATAGCCAATTATCAATATTAGCTCCAACATATACATAGGAATTATGGTTGCGATTTTTATGAAACCCAAGCACGAGCACGAGTGTCGCAGATTTTGCTTGTTATGCTGAAAGTTCTTGTAAAATTGTAAATTAAATGTTTTTATGTGTAACTTTTCGTGGTCCATTGTGACGAATAACTTAATTTTTAATTGAAACGAAAAAATTTAAAAACTACACTATTAGAAAATGAATTCGTTCAAAACACAAAAATTCTAAGAAAAGAGAAAACAAACAAAATGTAAATTCTAAATTTCTATATTTATAAAAGTGTAAAATTCCAAAGAAAAATTGGTTGGCTTGAAAGCAAGTCAACTAAACTATATACTTATTTTTATAAATGAATGCTATATTAAAGAATTATATTTAGTAAATTTTGGGTTGATTAATCGACGCTGGGCAATTGTCCTTGGCCTTTTATGTCAAAAGGACTAAAACCGCATGGATCACTTGTCTGTACCTATTGGTTCAAATTAAGACTTGATTGACTTCATGGCGTGCTACAGTGCAACAGTGAAATTGACGTGAAACTTTCTCTCCAACTCCGACAGCCGACAATACTACTCTTGTTGCGTCCCAGTGCCATGTACCATCCGCATTCTACTTTCACCCAAAAGTTTGGCGAGGAGGATACAGGAAGGGAAGTGCGTCAGTAATATAGATCAAACAAATGCACAGGAGATATCCCACCTTCCTTGCCTAACTTTTCTCCTGGAAGGAACTGAGGCGGGATATTCATACGCCCGGAGAAATGAGGTTTTCTTCACCATTAAACCATTACACTATTAGAGTAATCACGATTGATTTTTGATCAGGCACTGAGTCAGGCCGTAGACTCAGGTCTTCTCTTTCTCTGAAACCAAGTGATGACGTCAGGACAAGAAAAAATAATAATAGAAAGTGGGTGTATTCCTTGTGGCTACTTTCTCTATATAAACCCGGAGTAGAGAGGGAGAAGCGGAAGAAAGTTGGCCTAGCTCAGGCACCGTTCTGTACTTCTACTACTACAAATTTGTATGCTGGTTAATGGTTCAGATCGTTTTTCCCGTCATTTCAAATTCTTGGCAACCGCGCATAAATACATACAAAGTTGTTTCGTTTTGTAGATGGCAACAATCTATTTGTCGTATCTTTTTCCTTGACGTGTTGCGTTTCAAAATATTTATAGAAGCTGACGACTACGACTGTATTATTATATCAGTTGCGTCATTTTTGTTTGGTGGTATTTGATTCTCGGCATTTGATATGCGGTATTTGTTTCACAGTATTTGGAATCACTATTTTTAGTTTCACGGTTTTGACCTGCTTCGGTAACATACGAGTATATATCTGAAATATTTGCGGTTTGTTTGTTTTTTATTAATAAGCCAGTAGTTGATAGCCAGTACCTAGTACTGCAGATAGTTGAACATGTAGTGTCTATGTAATGTGGTTAAGCGTAACAGGAGAAAACCGCGACTCCAAAATCCGCAACACAAAAACCTCGACACACCAAAAACCGCGACAATGAATTCTTTACTTTAGGTTAAGCTAGGCTAGGTTATAACTTGTCGCTGTTTTTGGTGTCGCGGTTTTTGGGGTCGCGGGTTTTGGTGCCGCAGTTTTTGGCTAGAAGTGTGGTTAAGTTCAAATCAGTATTCACCAATATCTTTTCGATTAAAATTATTTTTAAAGCAGTCCATGTCGATATTTTTACTCAATTTTTTGCAACAATGTAACTTAAGCATTGGTTTAAATGTGCCCAATTCATTAAATTCTTTCAGTTTAACAGCTTTACAAAAATTGTCAAGATTAGTTTAACAATCCTCTTATCAAGGCATATGAATGCACCGAAAGAACAAGACAAAGTCCCCAAGAATGCAAGTGTTTAAATACCAAAGATTACTAAACAGGATGCGCTTCTCTCGTGCAACATAGGCTATTCTAATCTGTAACGACAACGACGAAGCAATGGAGACGCTTTTCGTAGAATCGAAGGCGGGTAAAATTAATTATGAATTAGTACCCCTGTCTGTCCCTGAAAATTGGAAACCAAAAATTTCTGAGTAAACAGTGGAGTAGTTAATAAACGCTGTCAAGTTGGTTGCCTATAAAATATAATTTAAGGAATACGACCAGGAACCAGAAGAGTTGGCCCGGCTTACTGGACGCACATAAAATCGAATTAACACTTCCAGTCTCCAAATTCTATTACTCACTCTTCTATTTATATGACTAACGTCGAGTGCTCCACTGTTTGCCACGAAAGCATTAAGCACTTGTTTAATCAAGTCCTCTCCTTTGGATGGCATAGTCCAATAGTTCTCAAATCTAATATGAACGCAAATCACTGATTCTCAGAAGTGGGGATTAAATATTCCAAAATCGAATTTTATCTGGATGGCTCGAGACTGAAATCGCAGCGTAGAACATCTACAATCAGAACTGCTGTCCCTGTGCACTTCATGTGTGCTACATACGAGTACATCCTTCTGAACGACACGATAATATTCTGAAAATTCCCACAGACCTTCAACCTGCGAAGACCAAATGCTACAAAAGATGGGGCACATCTTTCTTTGGCACTTGATTCCGTGTAATACATACTTTGAGCAGGCATCTGAAGAAACTTAAAAAAACTCGATAAGACCCAAGATCAAAAGCTTTCAAAATTACGTATTAAATCCAAGGAGGAACTCCGACTGAAAAGCGGATCAGGTTCGAAGAAAATAATTCGAGCAACTCCTCGTTCCAATCTCTGTACTTTGTACATTTTCTTTTGAACACCCACGTTAGTTCCTAGACTCAAGAAAACCTGTTCATACGCCACTTTCTCTTTCGCAGTGCTCCCCACTTAAAGCTACAAAAATTTTAGGTCAAATTGGCTATATAATTAGGCAAACCCTATCGTGCAAGATCAAATACAGTTCTGTAAACCCTGTTTTTCCATTTAATTGATTTTCTATATAACTACAGGAAACCGATCCACATTGGACGAGTAGGTAAATATAATCATAAATTGTATGTAGGTGGGTACAAACATATTTCATGGAACATATCATTATCATTTTCCTTTCTGTCAACAAAATTGACGATGGCGCACTGCCAAGCAAGCCAGTAAGACCTACTTATACATCCGCAGTTCCATGTTAATATTTACCTACTTTAGTTCTATGGACTTTCCATGTATCTGGCACTAGCCAGACCCGACAACCAGCAGCACTGCATCAAGTGGACTTCGAGCAAACAGTGCTACGCTGCGTATTATGTCTAAAAAGTTCGTAAAATACATTTATTGCACACAAACTTCCTTCTGAATTTAAGCTGCTCATCAAACTAAGTCTAGCTTTAGCTCAATAGCCGCCAAGGAAGGTAATTGAGACTAGTAGTGAAAATAAAATACGCTCAACGTCCAGCTCGAATGATTAAAGTTTAGTTTGGTGAGCTGTGACAAGAGGAATAATGGCTTATCGAATCGGATCCCAGTCGAATCCCAGCGGATGGGAAAGAAGCACGAGATATTTAGTGCCCCGTGCTTTCACTAGCGGACAAAGATAAGCACAAGTATTACAAAGAGATACATAATAATCAATTTCCCTTTTGTAGAACCAACTTGCTGGGGACAAGGTAACAGAAGAACTATGGAACCACTATGGGGATCAACGAACGTGACCAGTAAATTAGATGAGTGCAGTTCCAGTAAGGAACGCGCCCTGGCCCTCGAAAAGGCATACGTCCACGAAGTCTACCAACAAATCGCTTGTCATTTCACTGATTCAAGGTATCGAGCCTGGCCAAGGGTTAAACAGTTCCTAGTGGACCTTGAACCCGGGTCCACCGTCTGCGACGTTGGTAAGTTTGCTAAAGTGAAAGTGTGGCTTCCCATCAGGTTAGGTATGTAAGCAAGTTGAGGCAGTCAGGTTTTCAATGAAATACCTGATATAGGATTACAAATGAGCATAAACAGCCTAATAAAATAACATTCCGTTCCCAGATTCTGCAAAGGCGTACATATTCTACCTGTTTTTGCCAAGTTTTTATTGGTCGAATTAACTTCTAGGTTCCATGCGGTAGCCACATTTGGAGAACAGTGCCGTTTCACGGTAGCTAGCGTTTCGGAAACATAGCCTAGCAGAAATAGTGAAATCGTCTCAGTATTTAGTTTCATTTAGTTTGGTGACCCAATATGGGTAAGTTAGGTTAGTTCTCCGTAACGCGCGCTAATACATTCTACTAACATTTTTTTCATTGTCAACCGTGCTTGGCACAATAACTTTGGAAACGTATTTCGATTTTTCAGCGCTGGCTGTTCCTGCTAGCAGCTTTATACGACGAATTCAGAATCCAACTGACTAGTAAAGCCTTGAAACCCTGTTTAGTGCTCATTCACGCTCATAATGGTCAAATTAAGCATTCAAATCACATTTTTCTAAAGTTCCCCGTAAGATAAAAGGTTACACATAGACTAATTACTGTCAGGTCGTAAATTGTATATGACAAGAATATACTGGAATCTTGCTGGAATTGTTTCAGCCAGGAAATCAATTGGTTCTGACACGAAAGTACGCGAATGCTGAATTATCTCCTGAGCAAAGGACACATTTTCCATTTAGAGCTCCAAGTCATATCCTGAGTACAAGAAGGTAGGCACTCAAGCCCACGCTTACTTGTGCGGATGATCTTTCTCCGTACTCCCGCTTTCACCCGAGTTTTAAAAGCGAGCATATCTGAGTGGAACCAGTCCTGAACGGATTCTTTTCTCCGAGAAAGTGGCAAGAAAGAGCTGGTGAACAGAACATAACCTACTTTTGTTATTTGTCACACCTCAGAAGAACTCGGATCAGCCCACACACTTTCTCTCCACTTTCGTCATTCTCGCCTCCACGCTCCCGCTTTCTCTCCTGCCCTACGTCCTTTCTCAATTCTCAATATCCAGCCCCACTTCACCTTTTGCCACAAACTCTCTCCGTTCCGTCTTACACTAATTCTGGAACAACCAGGCTTCGCGACTCGTTCAACCCGAATGTGACTGACTACAGCCACCAACATGGCCTGATCTCTCGCCTCATTTCATCTCCGAGAAAACAGAAAGGACCCTTTGGCCCACTGTCCGGACTCAGGAAGTCTGTAGCGCAGAGCTTGACTGTACGAGGTTCCACGTACATATTGATTGGTGGCATGCCAGGCTAAACTTTCTCCCGAGCTCAAACTCAAAAGCAATAGCGGAGTATTCTCACGCCCGCTTTTCAAATTAATCCATTATTGTACTACACACGTTTTCCACTATTCGAATGCCAAAATGCAGCCTGCTCATGCGGTTGGAGCCCATCCAAATAACTTAAGCATAGATGCCCTAGTCATGCCATAGACATTCACTAGCTTGCAAGGGCTAGATTCCAACAGAGCGAATTAATTACCCAAGTTCTATTGAGTTATGTCACTGAATAGAAAGTGCTATACCCAAATCTCCTTACTTCTGTGAAGTCAATGAGAACTGAGAACCTGTTGAAATCAATGAGCCCGTGCGTACTAGGATTAGGTAAAAACCACAAACCCCAAACGCGACAGCAGCGCAGGGATCACAACCCGACTCGGAAACGAATCCTATCACCTATCATCTGTAATTCGCATTTAAACGACAAAAAATACTCTTTTACGAGCTCATGACATAAAAAGTGGAGCTAGAAAGAATGATATTCATTGATAAGTTTTCATATTCGCTATAAAAGATGTGACGTGGGACTATAATGGTATTCTATTCTATTCCAGGCTGTGGAAACGGGAAGTACTTAAGTTTCAATCCATATATATGTAAAATTGGCCTGGATCGATGCTCAAACCTGACTGCTGCCGCAAGAGAGCGAGGACATGAGGTCTGTCTCGACTGTTTGTCTATTCAAGTTCCTAGTTCTAGGTTCTAGTGGTCTATTGTTTTCACTCCCTACACTGCCAATTTAGAATTTAGAGGAAAAGCTAAGCTAGTGACCGAACTTTAATTTGATTGTGTGCACATGAGGGTAGTAAAATGTCGCTTAGTACCCTACTATCTGGAAATTAATGGAACAAGAACACAACGGCGTTAAAATGAATACATTTCAGGAAAATCGCATCAGCGTTTCCTACTCTCTCGCATGCGGAGATACGAGTATATGGAAGTAATATTAAAGTCTTGACAGCCAGCAGAGCGTAATGTAAAGCTGTAAACAGGATAGTTCAAATTATGTCTTCCTAATCTACTTTCACATATTCTGGAATATAGTATGATACTGATACTAGTACTTTATGTTGTTGTCCTACTTTTCATGCACGTTTGCTCTAATCGTTGCCCGTTGCTGACTCTGACATATTTTATTCAAGCACACGTTTTGTCCGATTTGGAATTACAACAATAGTCCGAGAAAAGATTGACGTACACATTCTGCAAAGCCAGACAGCATAGATTGATCTCTGTGCTGCACAGCTATACAAAGCAGGAAGTTCTTATTGTGTAGCCATTATTGAAGATCAATCAGTATAAAATTGAGTTATGAAGAAGAAAGTATGAATTATGATTATGAGTGGATAAGCATGGTGTAGGATAATTATGAAACCATTGACAGACATGAAGCTAAGACATGACAAAGGCAACTAATGTATTGTCCATGAAGTACAACTTTTATTGAGAGGACAAAATACCTACAGAAAATGATAGTATGTGCAAAATGGAACATGGACGAATATGACGACGTCAGTGAAATCGGAATAGAAAGCACAAAAGTATAGACAGAGGCAACTGTGGTACTGCCTCGTCGGGCAATTCGTGTATTACGTTTCGTTGTCGTTGGGCAGCAGCAGAACTCTTCGAGTAGGTCAAACAAACGTGTGATCCGACAGAGTTTATAAAATGTATTACGAAACTCTTATTCTAGGCAAGGCTGGGCAAAATCATTAGAAAATGATTTTCAAAATCATTGATCTAAATCACCGAAAATTCGCCTTCAAAATCCCAAATTCAAAATCACTCACTTTTCGCCGTCAAAATCAAATCGTGAAATCAAAACCAATGATTTTTTTTATATTTTAAATCGTAATTTTTGAAATCAGCTGCTCAATTTCAATTGACTTATGTTTCAAGTACCTAGTTTCAACGTGTTTTCAACTTCAAACACTCTACGCATACGAAATACTCAAACGTAACAATTGATCTGATAGTTCACTAGTAAAATCAGTCTAGTCCGGTTGTCGCATTTTGAAATCGTACATGGAATTTCTGAAGTGTAATGCTTTCTTCAGGCAGACCAGATGTCATATTATATCTCGCTGTAATGCTTAACCTAACTAAAAATGCGACAAGTTGACTTCCATAAGAAAAACATTACATAGTAGAATTTGTCATGTACGATTTCTAAATTGCAATGCTTTCTTATGGCTGACCACTTGTCACATTATATCTTACGTTTTGTACAGCTTCACCAACTAAAAAATATGACAAGTGGATTTCCATATAAGCAAAGCATTACTCAATACAAATTTTCATGTACGATTTCAAAATATGCCACGGTTATTTCATATAATTTAGGCAATTAGAGTTCATTTGTACATTTATTTGTAGAAAATATTAGTGTTTTGAGATTACTAGAGTGAACTAATTGTTATAAATAGTTTTCAATTTTCAAGATCTAAATAGATACTTCTAAAAAATCAAAATCAAAATCAGGTCATTTATTCAAAATCTAAATCCAAAAATCAAAATCCTTAAGAGTACGAAAATCATTGGTTTTCAAAATCAAATGATTTTGCTAGCCTTCAAATTTTCAACCAAAATGTTGATTTGATACCACGACTCGCAAATATGTAATAATGCTTGGATTTATTCCTGAAGAAAATACATCAAGTCCATTCCTTTTGCCAACTATATGGTAAAAAGCCGGACTTCCCAATGTTTTGTCTTGTTTATTGTATATGTTTCATTTCTATCGTATATATAAGTACGTGCTTCGTATTAAGATGAATGTAACAAACAGGTGCTAATATCGGACAACTTGGCTCTTCCGCTACGAGATGAATGTTTCGATGCAGTATTATCAATTGCCGTTATTCACCATTTCGCAACAACGGATCGCCGAGTTGCTGCCCTCAAGGAATTAGCTCGGGTTTTACGAATTGGCGGCAGGCTGATGGTTTCTGTCTGGGCCATGGAACAGAGGCATCGAAAGGTAAAAATGTCAATATGCAAATAGTCAAGTATAGTCATAGAAATATCATGTAAACTAATGCTGCCGCCGCCAGTTGGTTCTGAGTGATCCGCAAAAATAGACTTCCCACATTTCATCGTCGATCATTTCATATTTCTCGCTTTAGTCTATTTAAATTGTGGTGTTCACTGGGTCTCTTTCGGTTGGATTGGACCATTTGGACCTAAGTTTATGAAAAAACAAGTTGTGTTATTTCGACGTTTCGTAAAATTCTAAAACTTTTTCGTCTCAATATTACTTTTTCAAAAAATTCAAAAATTTAAGTATTTTGAATTTTGTTTTTGAAAAACTCAAAGAAAATTTTTTAGAGGCAAAAAAGTCTTAGAATGTTCTGAAAAATCGAAATAACACAACTTGTTTTTCCCAGAAAAGCTTAAATATTTTTATTTCTTCCAGAAAAACTTAAAATTTTTGAAAAAAGATTTGTAGAGGCGAAAACGTCCTGGAATCATCTGAAGCGTCGAAATAGCACAACTTGTTTTTTCTTTCAAAAACTTTCTTCATTGCGCACTGCTTTTGGTCCAATCTCCAATCCAACCTTCTTTTTCGGTTCAGGCTCAGGCAGCTGCCTTTATCTGTGGTGATTTATACATGAAGTCAGAAGTCACGAATCGGTTTTCTCCTGGCTTGGGTGTCGCTATCCGAACCTACTTTCCACTGACAATGTCCGAATTTGTCCTTCGTAGAGCTACTGAATTTCTTTTAAGAAACGTGAACGTAACGGCGTTAGCCACTAGTCCACAGTTTCCAATAGACGCGTTAGATAAATGAGAAAGTGTTTTAGACCGACTCCACCGAAAACCACTTTTTTAATTCTTAAATCAT
>JAQFXZ010000327.1:0-21613 GCA_034694025.1 Ceratophysella scotica | reverse complement strand
ACTTTAACTCTTGACGAATTGAGTTGCCAGATTGCCTTGTAAGCCAGGTCTCTTTTACCAGTTTTATACTGTTTATTAGGAGTGTTTTACAGTACAGACACAGAGAAGGACGGACCGGTGTATCACTGACACTCAGGTACCTACTGCATAGCATAGTGCATGACAAAGGGAGCATGCTTTAAAGTTATGGTTTCTTATTCTGAGGGTGAGGGCTGATATATTGGTACATTTCAATTTTCCACTTGACTCTCCCGTCTCCTTTTCCACTTTTAAAAATGCGTGGATTGTTCTTCTCCAAGTGGGAATCAGGGAAACAATATCTTCAAAACAATATTGTAAAGCTATTACGGAAAGAGGAGTAATTTGTACTGGGCAAGGTTCCGCTCTACACCTGTTCACTCCGTTCCCATATCTCCGGGGTCCGGTCCTCGTCTCCACCTTCAGCATCTCCAATAATGGTTGCACTACAACAGGCAGGCATATGCACTCCAGCTCATTTGTACAACACTTTGCTCACTATCGTCCCCAGAATTTACAATAGACCAGCCTTCACTGAAACAAAATCCATACGGCCGTCGCACAGAGTGGAATCCTGTTACCTGCTGACTTATTGAGCATATCATCTGCTCAGGCCAAAAAGAATGATGACAAGTTCAGGACGAGCACAACCAAGTTTCCACATGGAAAGGAAGAAACTTTGTTCTTCCCTAGTTTCTCAGTTTCGCATGACCAAAACGAGGCTGTAGTTTGGGTTTGGAGCTCAGATTTTGTTTGCAATTTGACTCGCCCGTGTAATAAATCCCTTCCCCTTCATATTTCATATTCCTCCGAATGGGAAGAAGTGGAAGGGCTGCACCTTCCGCCCTTTCTTTACGGCTTTGGACGCTTCAACTCCTTCTCACTCAGCCTCATTCCAACATAAACTATTTAGTGCTCCCAGCCAGGTTCCCAAGTGTTAATAAAACATATACCGCATAAATAGGAGTTTATTGCTAGGCGGCAAATAGGCCGAGACTTTGTTGCCTTCTGCTCAGAGAAACTGGTGCAGAGGGCTGGAGGAGGACGGGAGTGATCTCAATTCTGTCCGCCGCTCCTTCGCCCACGGACTCCAACCGAAGAAACTCCGTCCACATCGGATGCTGAGGGATATGGGATATGTGTAATAAATGTTTTATAATTATCTCACGTTCACAGTCCATTGGGTTGCCTGGATTCCTCCCATGCAGATTCTGCCTATTAGCATCATTCCACTCCATCGGAGAGGCGAGACGCTGTTTGAATACAATGAGCCCGGACGAAGATCTTGGGACCTTGCCATTTGGAGACAGTGTCAAGCCAGGGACGTGAGATAGTAGCCAGGCTTCTCCTTCCCTCTGATAAGGATCTGGTTTAAACCATAACTTGACATTGACAACTTTATTGGAGACAAGAGGACCGTTTCATGCTCAGTCTCAAATGAATCGAGCAAGACGTGGAGATTATAAAATGCTGAGGATGGGAGTTGCTCCGTGTGAACGCACAGGGCAGAAGAGGAACGTCCAATGAGCCCAACTTTATGAGCAGTCATGTCAGGCAGGAAAGTCAAGGGCTGAGGAAAATGTCACGAGGCACTTGTTTGCATTCTACACACATGCATATTATTAGCTCTTCGCTCAAATCGACTACCCGATCCTTCCCGCACGTACAGTGCATCGGATTCATTAGGTTCTCCTGCCCTCACGTCCCTGGGTCTTCTCATGTCCTGTGTCTTTGTTGTTATTGTACTAATATTCTTGAGTTGTGGGCAGAAGAGGGACGGAGTCAGAAGATTCTGTTGTTCGAGATTGAGGAGTTGTATCGTGACATTTGTGACTTGTGACATGTGGATTGTTTGAGGGTTTAGGCAGGTCCTTGGATAAGAGCCTCATTTCATTCCGGTAGCAGTCTGAGTCTCATGTTCTGGATGTATCATTGCCTCATTAAGCAAACAACTGCTCGTCCACTCATGCGAGTCAAGTTGGAGATCCTATCGAACTCGTCTTTTAAAAAAGCGTAAACTGTCCCAAGAATGCCAGGAATCTCCATTAGAGACTCTGAGGGAGTAATGGGTCCACCTAATGTCCTCCGCAACTCATGAGTGGATTGACTGGTGGAGACGAACGTGGAGCAAAGGGCCTTATCGGAACGGAATCCAAAGCTTAATGGGCTAATTGGACATTTAAGGCATTCAGAAGGAGGACTCGGACGCAGACTTGCCGCTGACTCCGATTTTACCGGAGCGGAGTCAGAGTCGACTCCAGAGTCAAATATAACTGACTCCAAAATGTATCGGAGTCGGAGTCGGAGTCAAAAATTCGACTCCGAAATTTGTTGGAGTCGGAGTCATACTCGATTTGACCAACCGGAGTCAGTTTATGAAAAAGCTCGAAAAGTTTAAACGAAAAATAAAAGAGTAGCTTTCAAAAATGAGGGATCAGTTGATCAATATTTTATTTTTTATTTCTATTTTAACGCCCTGATGAGTTGGTTACTTACTGCTAACAGGTAAACTATTGCCAGTATTTTCTCTCACAACGTAGGTATAACAATGGTCAATGGTGCAAAACAACAAACAAGGGAGACGCGATATATAGCCATCATAGCAAACATATCTACAAATTTACTGCAGTGTAGTGCAATTCTCATGGCAATGGAAAAGTCATTGGAAAAGTATTTGCACAATACCTAAAAATTGACTCAAATTCGACTCCGGAGTCGGTTTTTTTGTCGAGGAGTCAGAGTCAGAGTCGGTTTCTGAAACTGACTCACTAGTGGGAGTCGTTGGAGTCGAATTTGAATCTGACTCCGTGTCAGGCCGGAGTCGGAGTCGAAAATTCGACTCTGACTCCGAGTCAGAATCAGCGGCAAGTCTAGACGCAGCGTCCTCAACCCAGCCCAACGTGACAAGCGACTTCTTCTTAATGAGTAACCCAGAACCCTTGTCTCCCACTCTCCTCACGAAATGAAACAATGCTCGGCTTGATTCCATTTGCTTCCTTTCAATTCGGTTTTTCTACTACTCATCCCGGACATTCAGCCTTATCCAGTCCAGACTCCAGACCAGAGGGGGTTTCGAGGATTCTAGCTCCGAAGTCTGCAGAGATACGCCTTGAACGTACCATCAGTTATCGATATTTAATATCGCGGCAGTTCTCACCTCAGGAAATGAAACATCTTTCAGCGGTTACATACAATGTGTGATTGCAATCAGTGTGTTTCGCAAGCATCATACAAGGTATCTCCAACAGCCTAGAACGAGAATAATCACAAAACGCTCAATTAGAGTCCTAGATCAAGAATATCACAAAGTTCAATTTTCTTGAACTGGATATCGTTTGTAAATTGGAATCTGATCTGGATGTACGTATACCTGCTTAGGTGAAGCATTTCCTAAGGATGCACCCACTCATGCGCTAATGCTAATGTTAAAATATGTATCAAATGAAAACCACAATTTCTTAAAATCTCAGCTATAAGCTAGATTCCAGATTATTAGCATGAAAGCTCATATCAGATTTACTCTGATATTTTATATTTTGGGGATCCCAAAAGCCTTAGCTTGATTATCGTTATGATTAGGCGGAAGGGCAGGAAGGAGGACGAAGCCTCGGCCGAGTTCATGTCCATTCCACATAAGGGTTCTTGAATCCCAAATATGTTCCATCACGCAATGTTCCCCACTTGGACCTCCTTATCTCCATCCATCCGCACATCTCCCTTTTATGTCCACCCATAAAGCCCGTCTCGGAGAAGAAGAGACGGACGGAGGAAAGGAATTCATTTCACCTTCACATGAGATGGACTACTTGAGAGAGAGATATGTGACCAGTGAAGGAAAGTCGGTTCAAACTTTGGTCTGGACTGGGTCTAGGGTTTGGCTGGGCAGACGGGAAGAAACTCCTTGAACTGAATGACCGATTCCGCGTTCCTTCAGACTGCCTGGGACAACAATAACCAGACCTGTCTGTTTCCTCAAGTAAATAAGACGCTCCCTGGTCCACTTTATGGATATGGATATGAATTATATGGTTAGTTTGAAGGGAATGGGAGCTGCTGGAATGGGACGGAGAAGTTTGAAGTATGATATGGAGCGTGGCAATAAGGCTCCCTGAGGCCGGGACTTAAGTCATCCAAGAAAGAACCACCTTCCCTCCTCCATGTCCGTGAGATCTGACAATTCTTGGAGGAACGTGGAGGGAAGTGAGTATCCCTCAGGACTTCGGCATTAGTCAGCTTCGTCTCCCTCAAACTTCCAAATAGTTTATCCAATTTCCAACACAAATCGAATGATCCGATTCAACTAGCTTCCAGCTCATGTCCCGAATTCATGAGCAGACGAAGACGTTCAGTCAACAATCCGGGGTCCAAACAGTTTCAATGAAACTACGCATCAAGAAGACTTGATTCGTTGCAACAGAATAGAGTTCTGAATTCTAAAATTATGATTCCATACAGTAAATGCATGCAAGCTTCACTATGTGCTACAAATCTCTTTACTAGTAGTAGTAGGTACTACAAAGAAAGGTACTACTAAGAAACCTAGCATATTTTTATGATGCTTTCTCTATATCTTGAAAATCTTCACACGTAGATAGGCGTCAAATGCAAAGCTTCACAGTTTATCAATTAGCAATGGAAGAATGTCAGCTGAACGTAGGAATTCGAATTTTGGGGTTGGACCGCTAACTTCACTTCACAATCGTCACTCTTTGTGAAGCCTGATGACGGACAAAGACAAATGTGAAGGCTTTGTTACGCTCCGCGAAAACAATTAGAAATATATTATTGGAATGCTTCCTTATTGCACTCTCACATTGCACTTGAATCATATATGCAACTTTCGCAATCCTTGATAGCCGCTTCAGGAACATTAGTTGAATGTCGAATGATTCATTTTAATTTCTCGGTTCGATGGTAAAGATATCAGCTTAGCGGCGGATGATGGAGGTGAATTGAGTGGATGACTACCAATTTCCTAGGAGGCTGAAGCTCAAATTGCTCATGTATTAAGCACATAGAAATGTCAGTCTTGATTTGAATGAAAATGCGACTCCAATCTTCTGGCTTGACATTATCCTGAACCTGGGAAGTAATTAGAAAGAATACGAGTTAGTAATTACACTCTGAGGAAATGCATAAGACGTCTTCTCAGTTACAAGAACCTCCCTCCACTTCGTGTGTGAGGCAGTTGCTCAGATCCGATATGCCGTTCAGTTCACTCCGAAAATGAAAGGACTTTTCCACACTGGGCTTCTCTTTGAACCAATGTAATGTTACTGAGTTTGAGTTCTGGTTCTGGATAGGGATGACCACGAACGAGACTGGGTGCTGGTTTGGAAGTTTCAGTCATCACAGGACGCTTCAAGGGAAAACTCACTCAGCCACTTCTCTCCACGCTCTTCTTGCTGCAGTAAGAGTTGAACCTTTCGGACCCAGGACTTTCTTTAAGCCAATAGGAAAATACGGCATTCTTAGTTCGAATATCTGGAGTGAAAATCCCCTCCACCGATGTGCATATCGGTCGGGACCTGGTTCAGGGGACGTGAATTACCGAGGAACCAGTGAAATGAAGTGTTAAATGAGCACAGTCCTCTTTCCCGCGAATAAGTCGCTTCTTGGACTGTCTCAATGGACGAGCTTAGTTCCATAATCCTAATTTATGTGGACCCATTCTCTCCAGACCAAGCTCCTCGTTCGGGAAAGTCTGGTGGAGGCCAAGACTACAGAAGCTGGGCTGTGGAAGGGATTAGGAAGGCAATTAGTGAGTGGTAATTGGGCAGGTTAAGAGCGTGATCAGTTTGTGGAAGGATTAAGGATGGGAACTGAGAAGAGCGCTTCTTTCGTCTATTTGTCAACTCCGAAGGAGCCCTTCTCGGATCAAGCGCTTGTTTGCGGAATGGGACGTTGGAAGCAGATCTCCTTCCTGTCTTTCTGCTTTTTCCTCGTCCAACTCGCCACAGGCTCCGAGAAGCCCAGCACGGTCAAGTGGCCTGGATTCAGGAACCCTAATTGGACCACAATGTCCCGAACCCAAGGGCCTGACGTGAGTTCGTCCCTCCATGTGGCCCAATGTCGTGCCACGTGTTTCCAAAAGGTAGGAACAATAGTTCACTCTCTCCTATTTAATCCAGCTTTAGTTGAACCGAACCTCTGTTTCCCATATTTCACTTCTTTTAACTTATCCAGTAAATGTCGTGAATATGAGACCTTGCATGATGATGTAGCATGTGAAGTGCGTACATTCAGGTTTGGAGAAGGAATTAAAAAGTGTTCTGGAGACGGTTAGGCCAAACCAAATTGTATGGGAACGTGAGTTTATGGAGAACTCAATATTTAATTGGCTCATATTTGGTGGGGCTCCACTTTTTATGACACTCCACTTCCATGTCATTACATTATAGTCTCCGTGTCTTCGGCTCTCCGCCGTAAAGAGGCATATAGAATATTTATCAATTTACGTGGAAACACGAGGTCTGGAGCCAAGTTCTCCTTTTACGCCTTTATGCTCCACGCCAGAATTCAGCCGTTTGCGTGTTTGGGGTTTTTGGGACTTTCACGCTCGTCGGCTCGTTCTAAAGATGTGGAGAAAAAGTTTATGACAAAATTGGATATTATGAGCATGAGTGGATTTGAGTGGACTGGACCAATAATGCTTTTATATTCAATGACATTCCACATCCACATCCACACGTGAACTCGCCTCAGATCTCTCAGCGTCTCATTCACACTAATCGATCTTCAGCATTCCGTCGGGAGACGGAGACGGAGTCTCAGGTTTCTTTCTTGTCGTCGGAATAGACGCATTAGAAGTCATAGAGTTTAACAAAGAGCAGGAGCGCGAAAATCATACCGTAATGTTAAGGTTTGGTGCTCAACCTCGGCGGAGGAGTTTCTTAGCATTTGAAAACCTATGCGAAAAAATTGTCTCAAATAGTTCCTCAGATATTTTGATTTTCTGGAATGTTTTTGCAAAATTATGGAAAACAGGAGCCGCTGAGACTTTACAATTTCATATGTGAATTGATTAATTACAGACTCAAATAGCACTTTTGAAAAAATATTGAACCCAGCACAGCATGGTCGCAGTACGCCTGCGCAAAAAAATCTAACGCGTCTATATTTGAGAAGTAATGAGAAAGGGGGTTCTTGCACCGCAAGACGACAGACATGCAGAATGTGGGATAGCACCCATGCATGACGATGAGCTGGAGAGCCCAAAGTAAATCTGATGAAGGGTCTAGGCGTCAACTCGGCTTCACACGGAAATCATAAGTGAGTAATGGCTGAGGGGCCATTAAAAGAAACAAATTGTCACATCCAGGCCAGGTATGCACAAGTGAAATGGGCTCAAGAAAGCCGCCAAGGAAATAGTAATAATGACAGGGTCAAGAACATAGGACCCGATTAAGTACTTGGTCAATCCAATGCTGGTTATATTTAGGTTAAGGGGGAACTCTTTTAGGATCCAATGAATACTTGGAAATTCGAAAAATCGTGCCGCAAGATGTTTCAGAGGAATCGAGTAGCACATGCATATACAAAGTGAATGTTATTTCACATCAGGAAAAACGCAAAACGATAAACGATTTAGCATTTTTTGATATATTAAGTTGAAGCTATAATTGAATATTAAGGTTGAAAAGCATTAATTCCTTCCTGCAAAGCTTGATTGTGTCAACGAGGCAAATGTTCGTTTGAAGAAGTGAGTTTGGTGATTGGTGACGTGATTCGGGGTCGGGAGTTGGTGCAGAGTGGTACACGAAATGGCAATCAGTCCCTCTGACAGCCCGACTTAATGTTCTGAATTTGAATCAGTCCCAGTCCGCACTGTCTTTCTTGAAACAGGAGAAGATGGGATCCGTTTTGGTGGAACTGAAGTTGAGTGGCTGGACGGACGGAACCGAGTTCCATCTCATTTTCCCATTAGCATCCTCCTCGGGCTTTCACTTTCTGAGTTCAAAGAGTGGCAGTGGCAAGTGGGAGTCAAGAAGTTCGTCTGCCCAATTGAGCCACTTCCTTCTCTGTGGCCCAGGGAATGAAGTGCTAGGAACACTTCTTCAACTTCTGCTAGAGAAGTTGGACGGGAGATCTGAGACAGGCTTTGATTTAATTATCTTGATGGACAAACTCAGTTTCTTTCGCTTGATCTTCAGAGCCATAATTCTACCAGCGTCTCTCAACCCAGTACGCCCAATTGTCCCTCTCTCTCTTTCACCAGAATCCAATCTGAGAGAATCTCACTCACCGAATGTTATTTTCCTAGAATATGCCAAGGTCCGTGTTTTGATCGTCTATCACGGATTCTGGAATCTGGAGAGCTGCATCGTTTATTTTAAAAAATTACAACAGCTTAAAATATAACTCGGAAATCATCGATACAAAGGAAATCTTATAAATAGATAGTAAAAAAAAGTATAGATAACAGTTAATAAATGTACAGTCCAGGTACATACAGTCCATGTATTGCAGTATGAGTCACGAAAACCTCCGTGGGTTAATTCGCTTTCGGTCCAAGTCCTAGTTAATAGCTTGGATAGTTACCAGGCCAGGAAAGTCACCTGTCCAGCATTTACATGTGGACAGGTTGTTTCTGCTTCGTGCTTTATCCGCTTTTTCCTAGACATTCCGCATTTTAGTGTTGTCGCCATGCTGGATGCGACAGGGCGCTGCGGAGGCAGAAGAGTAAAGCTCACAAGCTCAGGTGGGATTGAGTTGATTGGAAGGAACGATAGGAGGAAGACAATGGAGTGCCCTCAGGAATCTTGTTCATCTTCCTCCGAAGTCCGAAGACAATAATTTATGTTGATGGGTCTGAGACGGACACGAGGACGTGGCAGGGAAAGAGTAGTATTTTATTCGGGCACCTTGGGTGGCTCCATTAAGCCTGACACTATCCCGACATCGGGAATCGGGAACCACAAGTTCACCTGGTAATTTATTTATTCACCTTCTGGAGAATTGAACCTCCCACTCCCATTGTTTCAGCGTAGAGGAGATGGGCTCTTTGGAACTCAGAATTCAGAGTCTTCATTCGGACTGATGAATACTTCATACTGTTAATTAGTTGGAAGCAGCAAACTCGAATAGTTTGAAACTCCTGCTCCACGCTACCTTATCTTTCTGAATGCCGTTTCCCCATTTCTTGAAGTCGCGAAGAAGGATCTACGCTTCGTCAAACTGCTCCGGCTGCACAAGTTTCTTGTTCGGTAAGCTTTCAAGTGACTCAACCTGTGATTTAGTAAGGCGTTATTGCGCGATTTAGAATTAAAGAGAAAACGCTACAGCGGATCAACGTGCTATATGACGCATTTGTTCACAAATGTAGGATTTACATTCACACATAATTACTGCGGAATATGAAATGAATCAGAGAAGTTTCAGAATGAATGACAACAGACACTGATATACTCGTAAGATAATATCCCAAAAGTGTGATGGACCACCATGGACTGCTCAAGTGTGCTCAAGAGAGAGGAAGTGATCCTCCCATTCTAATCAAAGGGTCCTTCATTATCATCTCATCAGAACCAAGTGAGAGCGATCCTTCCAAAGCTTTTGTTTTCCACTTGAGCTCAGCCCAGCGCGAGTACCACTTCCTCTTGTTCCGAACCAGAAAGACCCAGCGGCGGGTACTACGTAGTCCCCAGCGCTTCCACTTTCATTGACATTATCCTCCCAATTGGGCGACCTGGACATGACTACATTATGCATTCACTCAGATCAGAACCACACAGGATCAAGATGGACCTCCAGATCCTTCTTGGACCCAACCCGACGACGGGACACTTTATGCAAAATATCGAGTTGTTCGCTCAGATGCCGGGGAAGGATCTGGTTCTGAGAATTTCCATGCCCGTTCCTTTCCATTTGGTGTTTCTGTGCACAATAGGAGCATGTACGTCAGGTTTGACAAGGAGTGTTTGTGCATACACGGTCTCTGTCCACATAAATTCCCCTAATCAGACACATGAGGACGGGGCGACAAGGACAAAGACGAGGTGATGCGGGAAGTCGGATGTCACTCAGATCCTTCGGCACAGAGCAGCACAGAGCAGCACATCCGCAGGCGAAGGCTAATCTGTGGGTGTGAAGACTTTTGACGGAAAGAGGCTATGACTCGACGCTTTCACACTTCGTCTTCCTTTCCTCGTCTCCTCTTCTGCCCTCAATCAGAATGGAATCTAACGACAGATCGTTTAGGTAAACGTAAACTTCCCAAAGGTTAAGCCCTAAATGCTCTGCTCTGACAGATTGATTGTTCAAAACAAGAATCATGGATTTTTCTCACTGTCCCTTTTCTTTGTACAATACGAGTTCACGGTGGGTTTATCCACCCGTAGCAAATCGCAGATCACACCATACAGAGCATCGGCCTATTCAGGGAGATGAAGGTGGGTTTAGTCGTCCTCGTCCACAAATTCCGATACATGTTTGTATTCTGTTCAGAAAATAGAAGATTTCGTGTTTCTGGGCGAAGAAGCGGAGTCTGAGTTTTGCACGCTCTGTCTATGGTACAACCTACGGGAGGTTGAATAGGAAATTATAGATAGAGCAGCCCGGTGTTGACTCCTGGAGCATTCTTGCACGGACTGCTATCCAAATGGAAAATATGAACTCGCGAATTGACCAAGTCGGAAGAGACAGAAAGTTAGGAGAACAAATTTAGATATTTACTCAGTCTGAACTCAGCAGAGCCAGAAAAAGTTTCACGACAATTCCTTGAACCTTCCTGTTCTGATGTACATGAAGAATTAGCTACTAGCTACTACTTGACCGTTTGTTTCCTATAACGGAGAGGACCTGCGTATTTCTGTTGACAAACCCCGCCAGCATCTCCGGTTAGAATATTTGTTATTCTGGTTTTATACGAAGTATTCCGAAAATTAGGTACAGTGAAAGGAAGGATGACAAACTTCAAAACAACCTAGAATGAGGCATCGCAGTCTAAGTAAAACTCATGAAATAAGCACAAGATTGAAAGTATGAGAATTAGCCGCTGCCTAGACTTCTGCCATTTGGACAGAGGGTATTTGGCAGAATAGTGTTCTGTGTTCTATGTCATATTCGTGCGAGGATATAATTCAGTGGGATGTTGAATCGCTATGCTTGTGTGAGGACTTCCTGTTTGCCAGGTTTCTTCCTTGGGCTGCTAGATGAAGTCGATATTGACGGGTTCAGAAGTTGCGGACAAAAGAAGGTTGAGCAGAGGATGATGAGAATGAGAACTCAGAAAGGATCCCAAGAACATCTTTCCATTTCTGCATCTGGTTGTAGTGGGAGACGGACAGGAAGAGCAGCGCTGGTGTTTGTCGCTGCACTTGGCTTGGCAGTAGGCAGGCCTCTCTCACTTTTATTCGGCTCAGTGGCAATGACTTGGGACAGAGAGAGACGTACGGCCAGGAGAAAGAAATTGATCCAGACAGGAGGACTTTCTTCATTTGAGAACTGGATATGGGATCATGTTCCGAACTGCCTTTCTCCACATGGCGGAGGTGGGCGAGCGTGGTGCACTCCTTCCTTCGTCTTCAGACCTTCCGCCTGTTCCGCTCCCACTTCCCATTCCATTTCGATTTGGGAGGCAATCAAGTTTATGGCCTCTCAACTCTGATCGTCACCAGGCCTGAACTCGGATCCCGGCCTACCTCCCGTCCATGATTAGGAATTAGGATTACGAGCGTCAGAAGACCCAGAGGAGTCTTCGCAAGGCTAACGACAGCCTTCCTAGTGGCAAGAGACTCGTCTGCCAGGCAATCAGGATTACATGTAGAATGGGATCCTCCATATCCATATGCTCCTTCTTTCTACACCCAATTCCGCCAGTGCTGAACCATATTTATTTACCAACGTCAACGAAACAGAAATTGGTTTCCGAATACTTCCACGGCTCGCTCATATCTGCCTGACCCGGCTAGATTTTGATAGGGAAGAAATGTTAATGAAATGGAGACTTTGCGACGAGGGACTGCGTCAATAGTAATAAACTTGAGATTAGAACTACGGGATTTCAGTTAGGTTGCCGAATTCCGTTTTATTACTTTGTCATATTTCTTCTTCCAGGAACTCATGAATCCTGGAATATTCTGCAGCCTAGCAGGATTTAATTTTCATATGTTCCTTTAGCTTGCATGGCTCGAAGTCTTGCGAAATCTCATTCTGAGAATGGAAATATGTTACGACTTACGAGCGAATATAAAATTCCACTTAAACTCCAAAATGATTTTATGCTTGAGCTTGAGTTCGCAATTTTCTAAATTAATCCATCGCTCGTGGAGTTGAGTGTTGACCCAAGGCACTCGCACCAATAGGCTACAGTATTTCTTTGTTTGCGGCATCAAATTGCCCGGAATATCCGGAGCAGAGGAGTATTTGTATAGAGGCTCTAGTTTGGAGATTGTATTGGACGTCAAATTAGAAAACGTGGTTGACAATGGAGTTCAGGCACGTCCTGTCCAACTTTGAAATCAGTGAGTCTAATCGAATCCCAGTTTCTGCTCATTGTGCTCAACGAGACCCAGATCTGGTCTCCACTTTGGCACAATACAATTCCTTGTCCTCTTTCCTCATTGAAATCGCTTTCAATTGAACCTCTGGTTTCAGTCCTTTAAGTGGAGATGGAAGGACTCAATACACGCAGTGCAAGGTGCAAGGACTTAAGAGGGAACCGGGTTCCGAAACCACTTCTGACGGAATAGTTGCACGGCTCCCAACGGAGAACCTCGTTTCGTACAGTATCTACGTTTTCGTTTCCAATTGTTTGGAAGGACCCATTAGAGATAAGACGGACTGGGAATGAGACTTGAGAAGGCCCTTGGTTTATCACAATCTGTTTTTCTCACAACAAGCTCCACAAAGGGCCCAAACACGAATCCTTTGCTTCCGTCCGCACAGAGAGACACAATGAAGCCAAGACAGGCGTGCACTCCCATCCACTTCTCCGATTACTTCCATCTTAGCACCCTTCAATCTCACAGTAATCAGCTCTCGACCAAGATTAGAACCAAAGAGTCCTCAAGGAGAGTGGGACAGGAGACTCGGAGCATGGTTCCCACCCAGTACCTCCGACTTTGGCTGATTGTGATCAGTTCCTCTTCCTCGCCAAGCCTCCTTCTCCGTGCAGCGGACGGGACGAGATCGAATTACATGAGCTCCTTATCTTTATTTTAAAATAGAGCCAAGCAAGCACTTGGGTACAGAAGCGAGATAAGCAAGTTCTTTTGAGAAATGGCTCTTTTGCTTATCGGGAAGACGGGCGAGGAATGAAAGTGAAAAACCGGAGAAAACGGTTGAACTAATTCAGAGGTCTTGCAATGTCGCCTCCCGCTGTGACTTCTCGCTGAAAAACATAACGTGATTCCGACCCAATGTGTACGCTCGTAGTCGCCTTCCAACTTCCAATCCCAATTGTTCATGGAGATTGACCCATAACTTGTGTGATTTGGAGCACGTTTCTGTTTTGAGGACTATGGGGCTCCTGATAGGTTCAACAAAAATTCTCGATTTTTGATAGATCCAGCGAAATCATTGAAGCAAAGCGGAGGCTAAAGCAGAAGCGACTCAAGATGCCTTTGGAATTGTTCCAGCGCGAGGAGAAGAAAAAATGGAATGACTGAGTTTGAGAGAGCGGGTGTAATGACTCGAGTAGAAATCCATAAAATGCCTTGAGTGGGTCCTGTTTAGGAAGGAAGATGGGAAACAGAAGGACTTCTTTTATAACTTGATTGGTTTTTATTGCAGTTCAATAATCGTGGAGATGGAGTGCGGCCTTCCTCCTGTTTCCAGATACCCGACTGTTCCACGGTAAGTTCACTATCACCTTCCATCCTTCTCTGCCCACGCCCTTCACTCCTCCTGCACAACAGATTCACTAACTTCCCAACTTCCCTACTTCCCAATCCCAACTCCTCATTCACTCAACGGTATCCATTACCTTAACATTTTCAGGTCAGGATTTTCACTGCTCCTTGTGCAGGCATGCGATTAACTTGTCAAATTGGTCTGGCCAGCAATTTATGTTACCTATGCCCAGTTTCCAAATCATTCCCGCTGACTATCTTGTCCTGTTCCCTATTTGGGAACAGCTTGGAAGTGCTTCCCTCACAGAACAAGACCATGCATGTACTTGTACTTCCATGTTTGCGTCAATATACGATTCAAATCTCAGGAAACATGCTCGACTGGTGGAGTAATTGGAAACTAAAACTAAGTAGTTTGTCACCAAATATTTGACATGCATTTGTACTTGCCTAGTGGCAGTCCTGCTTAATACAACAGAGAAGGGAAGTGATTGGACAGGCTTGGGAGGGCTTGGAATAGTGGCAAATGGGTTTGGGAGTTGAGAGCTGCTGCTGTGACGTGACGGGGATTGGGATTTGAAATTGAGTCAAGTCAAGTGAATGATCAATGATCAGTTATCGTCCGCTCCGCTGAACTTGAGTAAGCAGTTGTCAATTGGTGAGAAATAGCGAAGCGCAATGTAGACACAGTATGTGCACAAATCATTTGCATTTGGCATTGAGGAAATCCCTGCGAAGGAAAATCTCTACTTGCGTAGAAGGAACTTGTGATTTGTGGTGGCAATTTCGGAAATCTCTGAACTCTCAGAGGATCGTCTGCTGTAAGGTCAACAATTAAAAGAAGGAGATGGCCCTGATTCCCTGTCAAACCGTGACGGCATAGGGACATGAGAAACTGAACATGTATCATATATCTCCTAAGATGCGCTGAATTTCCCTGGTTAGATAATCGTTGGCTAATTTTGCGCCTCAACGACATGTGGACTTGCTTTTTAATGTCGTGCTTGAAAGTGTCGTTGTCGTTGATACCTCAAATGGGCACATCCATATAGGTGCAGGCACAGGCAGATAGTTTCACACGAACTAAGAAATGGGAGGGTTAACAGCAAATATTTTTCTTTTAAACCTTGAATGACAAATGATATTTCTGTGAATTCTGTGAGCATTCCTTGGGTATTCCAAGTAGCATATGAAATTCAAAGGGGTAGAAACTTGTGTGGTACCCGGTACATTGACCATAGGTTACATGTGGAGTGGCTACACCCTTGAAACGGATTTGGTCGAAGAGCTGTCCTACGACATCATGGGCTTTTGATTTCTGATCGACAGTACAGTGGAGGAAAGTGTGTGAAATATAGAAACATTGGGCAGGATTGGGAAGACGTTCGAGTCCAAGTGGGCTAGGATGTGTAATCCTGATCCAGAACTCGGATATGCCAATTGGGAACAGCTCTTTGACTCCGGGATCCTTGTTCTGTCTCAGATGACGCCTGCTCAGCCCCGTTAATTGACGGCAGTGAGGAAAAGCGATGTGTCAGTGGGAACAGAACGTGAGGGCATTTGCTGTGAATGCATGGAAGCTGTTGGAAGTCTGGAGAAGGAACGGCAGATATTGGAAATTGGGATCCGAGGGATGCCAGGATGAATGATGGGCCACACCAAGTGCAGCCTTCATTCTTCATCCTCTACTTACATACCCAGATCAGTCTTTCAGGAGACATTTCCTGTCCCAGCACAATCCCTTCCCCTTTTCCCAAGCACATCACTATTTCTCCACATTAGTAGTATGTCCGCGTGCCACCAAGGCCCAAACTTTTAATAAAGTCTCCGCACCGTGTCCATAGAGAAACCCCCATGCCCCTCCTTTCCCAAAAGCTCATTTTGCTTGCTGCCCTACAAATGGGCTTCATCACTCAATACCATTCGCACATCAGGATGCAAATCTTCGTCCCCATGCCCTTCCAAAAGGCTCCCCAAATGCAGTTGAATTACACGGAGAAATGAGGTATTCAGTTATTGGAATAGGATTTGCCTCATGGCCATGGCACAAGGCAGAGAGAGACCTGAGCTGTTGGCCAGAGATAGGGAAGTAGTGATGAATGCGGAGCTGACTGCTTATTAAAAGCCGGGAGGGTATTTTCATGCATAACTTCTGGAGCGGATGATCGTATTTTAATATGGACAACAGCTGAAGGAGAATGTAGGGAAAATAGCATCACTGCTCAAGATCCGTGGATCCACAGGAACAGGATCTCGGCTTTTGTTCAACTCCGTCCTCAGGGTGGCCTCTTCTCCTGGGAGCCACTTGGAAGCGAGGGAAGAAGCAAGAAATCGTCATAAAGAAACTAGGCAATTACCCGTCATCAAAATGAAATTAACCCAAAGCCCAGATCCACTCGAGGAACTAACTCACAAAGATTCCGCTCTTTTTTCTTCTTTAGCGCCGACGTGCATTCAAGGAACCTTCTACTCCTCCATTAGCTTGCTCCAACCATTCTTCTTCCCTTGTTTCTCGGATTCTTTTATTCTCTCAAATCTACCGACTCGCTCGCATCCTCCAGATAATAATATGAATGTGATGATGAGTTCCTCTAGACTCTGCTCACCCGTCTCAGGTCTTTGTCTGTTCATCAATTGAGCTCGCACACAACTTCCATGTCCACATTCAAGTCCATCCACTCACCTTCACATCCTCTGCCTAATTATCTGGCCGATTTGACGTAATCTAATATCTAATGTTTTCTGATTGCACACGCTCTGGTCGTAAACTTAATATCCCTTCCGTGCTTGGGTGGGTCGAGAAAGTTCAGTGAAACAAATGGATTTCCCCTCCTGATGATGATGGATAAATAATAGTGGAAATGGAAATGCTCGTCTCAGTTTCTACGAGTAACGAGTCTTTCAGGTATCTTCCTACCTCTGAACCCTAACATCTCTTCTTTGGCATCTCATTTCATCTCGGGTGCGTGATTGACGGGTAAGTAGCTGGTCCACTGCATGAGAATGAGATACGTATTTGAAGTTGAGAATATTTGTGCTGGATGAGAATTGATTGTGAAGAAGATGTGATCCTGAGACAGAGTGAATGAAGTGCTTCATTTCGGGAACGAGATCGTTATGACTGTTGGCGAGAAGTGCATTGGAGCGTAGTTCCAGCCTGGATCTATTTGTGAACGAGTTCAGAACTCATTCGATGGTGAATCTGCTGTCTCTGATTCTTATTCCGCTCAATCAATCAGGCTCAACTCGGTCGTAAACAAGTTAAAGCCGAGAGATTATTACCTTGACTTAATCCGCAGAACCGTTTCCCCTTTGGGTAATTCCGGAGGGAGCTGAGGGTTGGTGGCATTCCACATCATCTTCTCCACCTTGGACTTAGTGGAACGGAGTGCGGTGGGAGTTCTGGAGAAGACGGAGTGTATGGTTTATTAGGTTTCGCAAAGCCCATTTGTTATTGGGAAGGGGGACCGGAAGGCAGGATGCTGTTTGTCTTCCACAGAACGTAAATCAGAGACGATCCATTCTACCAACACTTCTTTTTAAACGAGACAAATGAAATGGATTTCCTTAACTCTGGACTTCCAGCCTGAACAAGGACGGAACTGAGTTTGGGTTCAATTCATGACCTAAAGGCAGACGAAATAAATCCCGAGCCATGTAAATTGGATTGGGAGTTTACAGATGCCTTCGGAGAAAAGATTCTCGGCTCTGAGTTGTGAATGGAAATCAGTTTGGAACTCAGGCACAACTTTAGGCACAATTTGGGGTTTTCTTCAATTTGAAAGCAGACATGAAACAGTTTCCAGTGGTTGGAGCAAGGGAACTATTTGTACGCAATTCATCCATTCCGCCCTTCCATTATTGTCGGGACGCAGAGCTTTGTTGGAATTTTCTGTCTACCTGCTCCGACTCAGTCATGATTACGTCTGAGTGCGTCCGGGTGTCCCCAATGCATGGAAGCAGGGATGATCAAAGGTAGGCCTGACTGGCACAATGGCAGAGGAGTTAGTCCGTGAAATTCTCTTTTTGTCCCCTCACTCTGCCAGGCAGGACGAGAGATGAAAGGACTTTGGGGGGATTTGGAAATTGCTGACAAATTGACCCACACATTCTCTGTTCTGTGTTCAGGTCTAGAGGAATCTGTTCACAGCGCTATTGTGTGAACCGCATCAATCTTCGGACGTCCCCTCCTGGATATTAGTCCATGTTTTCATGCTCGAATACCCACTATTAACTAATCATGTTTTGGGGAGCTAGATCGGAATACGGAATACCTTCGTCTGCCGTCTTCTTTCTGGTCCTTCCAGTATTTGCAGTACAGAGCATGACAAAATGTAGTTCATGCTGCTGACGATAGTATCATTGGATTCCTTCCTCTTATCCGACTTACTACTGCTGCTGCTATAATCTCTGAGTTCACCTGCGGTGTATAAATTAATGAATTGAGCATAATATATCATTCCCGGTTCTTGAGGGGTAGCGAGCACCCAAGTCTCACCTCGATGCCCATGTTTGCCTGCAGAGTGTAGATGCAGAGCAGACATCTTGGGATGGGCAATAAAGTCTGTCTGTTGATAGAGTGGGATGGAATGGTTGAATTGGATATTCCGTGATTCCTGGCAATTTACCACTTGAGCATGACTGAAACGCGTTTGGGATGGTCATTGGCTTGACTCGAGGAGGAGGAATCCATCCAATAATTATATACCAGTTTGCCTAATGGTATCTAATGACATTTCCAAGTCTATGTAGAATTACTCCACAACAACGTACTTACAACATTTCTGTTCTGAGTCCACATTAATGAAGATGATTGAATTTATTTAAAATCAATTCTTCAGATAAATGTGCAATCAGTCTTGGATTTCCCCTATTGTCCAACTAGGACCAGGAGCATTATTGTTTGTTTCTTTGTGGACCGTTTGGAAAGGCATTGTGTTTGAGCTTGGATGATGAATTCAATTGGGGTTCGGCCTAGTGCGAGAAAAGACTGCTCTGAAGTGTGTGTGCAGATATTAGTAGCTGGAGAACGGAGAAGAAAGAAGAAACAGAGCAAGGCTAGGCTTTATGCTTTCAGTTTCTTCTCTTCCAGAACAGAATACAATACTGATGCATTTATTCTTGCAAAATTGCTCAAACAGGCAATTACTAGAAGTTTACGTTCTATGAATCTTATAATGAGTCGTAGAATTAATTCTACCGGACTGTCTCAAAACTAACGGCCACCCCTTGTCTATCATTTTTGGAAATAGCGTCTAATATTGATAAGTAAGTATATATGCTAACATTACGTACATTGAAAAATACTAGTGGAGGATGCTAACTCTTGAGCTTTTAGCTTAGGTTGTGGTATACGTTGCTGGAAGCTACAATATATATAGCTGGAGGGGGTGGCCGTTACTTTTGAGACATGTTGTACATAAAATTGTCATTTTAGAACTTAAAGTATCCGTCGCAAATTTTTTGCCGACTGGCGATTGGCGACCGTTGCGTGGTACTCAAAGATAGGAGTTTTTGAAGAGCCTTTATGGCATCGGGCATGACCTTGCTTAAGATAAAGGATTGCGATTCTCTTGAGACTGAGTCTAATGCAATGGGAAGAACAGATATTTTATCAATGTGGCCTAAGTGTGGTCATGGAGAGTGGAACAAGGTCCAGTCGAGTCGGAGAGAACGGAGAACGAGATATTTCATAAATCAAAATTATGATGGACTGGACTGCCTGCTTGCTCCATTTCTGGCGCATAGCATCCGAATACCACTACATAAATACACGGTTTGGAAGAGAGAAAGGTTCTTGGGGGTAATTTCCTTGAGACAGGAGGGAACTCGTCGAATGGTTTTAGAGTATCTGAACCAGAGCTCCTGTCTTGGTGGCGAGGGGAGACTCCGATTGGTCTTGCTTCTCATATCTTGACAGGAGACGTTCCAGGTTTCAGAGATTCAGTAGCAGCCCTGCAACACAGAACTTAAATGATGAGGTAGACCGTTAGCATCTGGCAGCGTTGGAATTGAAACTGCTATATGCAGGCAATGGATTCCTTCAGCCGACTTGTGTGGTCCATCCGAATCCACACATCATCTCTTTCATCTAAACAGAGTGTTGATGATCATAAATATAATTAGAAAGCTCAAACTCTCAGCCAAAATATTTGGCTCCCAAATTCAGTGGCCAGGTCAGATCCTGCATGTTCCCGTGGATTCGATTCATACGTGGAGCAGAGGGGCGAGGAAGTATAGGACTTTCGACAGAACCTGCATCCCAGAACCTAACCTAACCTAGTAAAAAATAGACAATTTCTAACATTACAAAGTGTAGCGTTAAGGGAAGCTGTCTTTCTAGGCAAACGTTCTGGGTGGGTGGACAGAGACCAGCAAAAACGGCACTTGACTCGAGTCCAGCCTAAGCAAATATTGGAGTCACATTTCGAGGAGGAATCCAATGCTATTATTGGAAGCAAGGACGATCGCTTGCGCAATGAAATGCAATTTGGGCTTGCAGGTTGCATCCCATTTAGATTTTCCACGCAGTGAGGTTCTACCATTGGAGACCGTCGTGTAATTAACACTGCCTTGGTGTTCCATGTGCTAAGAAAAGTCAATTAGTCGGAGGAGTCAATGGGGAACTTAAGGACGGCTCTGGCTTCATTTAATTTCCTCCACTTGAGCTGCGTGGAAAGTGTTGATGGGGCTTTCTCTGGACTTTCTCTCCGTATTGATTTGATTGGAGGAATTGAAGGCACGTACACACAGTTGTGCTGATTGTGGGCTCAGCTCAGAGCTTCCCTGGAGTGGTGCGTGGGGGTCTGAGGCGACGGTTCTTTCAGGATCTCCTTCCTCCGCTTAATGAGATCCATCCATAGACGAGTAATCAAATTGAGCAGGAAGAGTAATCTCATCCTAATTGAATCACTTCTTCCAACACTCACTCTTCTCCTCCACAAAACAAATCCTCTTCCCATTCACCCGTTTATGCACAAACTCTGCACTCTCTTCAACTTCCAGCGTCTTCCATGCTCTCCCATCCACACGGCGCAGACTTTCACGTGCAGAGAGTGGAGATCAAGTGAAGGGGCTCTCGAATAAGCGCTGAAACAATAGAGGCCAACTCTAATGCTAAAGACTATCCAATCAAAAGCAATAACAACATGCAATGAGTGCTTATCCCCTGGTTTAAGAACTGGAAGTCAGGAGCGGTGAACAATGTAACGTACAATATTCAAATTAAATGCTTACTATCCATATCGCAATCGCCATCATGGAGGCGCGTACGTAATCTTAAATACCTCATGTCAAAAGTTCAAGAATTCTGATCTATCCCTATCTGCACCTCCGACAAGTACAACTTTCTTTAATGAAGCCAAAATTCTAAACACTCAGGTCATTCGAAGTAATTTCAGCTACAAACAAATATTATTTTGTTGCTCTCCCGGTCCATTGTTCCGCTGCTTCCTTGTTTTGCATTTTAGTAGAGGCCTTGAGGATGCCATGAGCCATGTGCTTCGGTTCGAGACGAGTTTCTGGCTATTATTTGATGATGGCTAAGGGCGTATTAAAAGTTAGCATGTAGTGTAGTAGCCTAATCTCGAACCAACTACCGTTTGGAATCCCACTTGGAAATTGAACCATTTGATGACCTTTTATTCCTCTCTGTCCCATGTCCCATTCCGTCTCCATCGCCCTAATGTGCATCACGGCGTAATGGAAGAGTAAACGCTCCTCCCAGGATTTGCTCTTTTATCTCTAACTTGTTTGACTTCTTTTCCCTATTACCATTATTTGAGTAAACACAACAATGTACT
>JAQFXZ010000326.1:0-21633 GCA_034694025.1 Ceratophysella scotica | reverse complement strand
CTTAACCGACATTCGATTAGATTGCTCGGAATGGAATTTACTCTGAACAATGAATAAAGTCTAATCTCACAAACAATTGCGCAACGTACTCTGTTTCAATACAAGTGTATGCATTTAAACCAGTGCAAAACCGAGCAAGACGCGGGAAATCGCATTACGCGCATTTCGTTATTTTTAGAAAAAATTTAATACATTAGTTTGACTGAAAGTATTTCATCTTCTCACCCCACAATAACTAACTTCACCATAACTTACTTTCATTTCATCTCGAAATAATTTAGCTTCAACGCGAAATTTTCCATTGCTTTAAGGTAGTTTAGGATTAGGATACACGCTGGCGGATGACTTTGGTAAATTGTGCATTTACTTTAGGTTAGGTTTCGTGGGCGAACATGTCCACAAAAAGTGTGTGTTGCAAAGAATCATCGGAACGAAGATTAATATCGGCGATAGACCATAGTGACGCATTTCATCGCAGCGAAATATCAAATTGACATAATACACAATAGAAAACGGAAAAAGAAGTAGAAGATAAGAGAAGGTAAGGAATTTTGAAGAAAAGATGTCAGCTTTTCCAATTTTCCAAGCGTGCAATCAACTTGTTTATTCTATGCAAATGCAATAATGTTTATTTTAGCAATATATGCAATTATTTAATTTGCGTATCCTTTAACGGAAATGACAACAAACCTGCGATGCATCGCTTCCGCTTCAGCCGTTTATGAAACACTGTTTGAATAGATTTGTATGAACAATTCAATAACACGAAGTGTTAACACAAATGTTAGCGCAAACGGTACCGTAAATGCTTAAATGAAAATCACCGCGTTCATTACCGCGATAATATATATTTCAAAGTATTCCGTAAGTTATGTCGATGTGTCCGACACTTTATTTATTTGATTTTTAAAATCTCCTGCGATGGATTGCTTAGTGCTAACAAAAAGTTTACAAAATTCCTTCAATTCAAGTTCAACATATAAAAGTATGTGCAAATTGTTTGAACAGACAAAAACTGAGTTAATGGAAAGTGTACGTGCCGTCATTTTGATGTACTACTCGACCGGGTTGGGTCAATTGAAGCGTCAGAAAAGAATAAAACAAAACACAATTCTTCAAACTTTGACCCAGGATTTGACCATGAAGGAAGCGTCGTATCGTTTAGGTGATACGCGTTGTTCTATCTTCATTTCACGAGAGCTCTCCAACGCCGTATCGATCTCCGCTGTAGCCCTGCTTGCACATCGATTCGCCATCGTCGGCAAGAAAAGTCAATTGACTATAATATTGGATATTTAAAAATGAATCATGGTCTTGGTTTCAGTTTTGAACTCAAAACATATGCATTATGGCTTATGGCCTGATATATTTGCTCTCTCTGACCATCAACATGTGACATGCATCAATTCGAACTCGATACCACGTTAAAACCATCACACAAATCGCAACAACCGATTTTAACTACCGTGTGCGTTTTAATTTTCATACGAATAAGAAGAGGGTTTCATTCAAAGGACGCGAAGCTCAAGAATACCTGGAGAATTCGGAGGAGTACACGGGTGGGAAAAGTCTAAAAATTCAAAACTCATCAAACCGGTTTCCGTGGTTTGGTGTTTGGTGTTCTGTTTTTTCTTGAGCTGCTGATGAGGTGTGTGGTTCTCATCATGTTCCATGTACCTGTTCATGGATCACGATCTCTCCGAAGGTCATTCTGTTGACATATCTTCGCCAAGGAACGAGAACGAGGGATGTCATTGATCTGAAGCGACGATCCTGGGCTTATTGTCAGACCACCTGCCAGTTGTCACTTGTGCCAAAATGAAGAGGGTTCATTTCAGGTCCACGTGGTACTGCGCTGCTGCCCTGATATTGGTAGTGTACTTCGAAAACGTATGCGGCAAGAAGAGTCCGCCACACTGGGAGAAACGTCATCCGGATAACTTTGCGGCAATGAGCGACAAGATGGACCGACATAAAATATTCAGTAACCCGTTGACGAAGGGTATCTACGTGTTTGACAAGGATGGATTCCTACGTAAGCTATCATATAAATTGTCACATAAATTAGACTTCTTGCAGTTTAGATTCTTGTTTGTTGTCATGCTCTGTGGATGTCATTTGACTGTTGACTTCTTTAAAACATTTCAATTAGTTGACCTGGTTGATTTTCTTTCTTTCAGCCGAGGAGCCGCTAAAGCGACTACGGAAAATTCATATGCAAATGATGCAAGCCATTGCCTCGATGCAAGACATGAATACTCGAGCGAAATACTTGGTGACGCTGAGTAATAGTGCCAATACTGTAAGTAGGTAGTTTGATGATCAGTGACAATGGTTTTTTGTAGTTCATGTAAATACAAATATTCAAAACTACTACAAATCCTAACAGGATATACAGGACCTAAGAACAAAAATTCAGGATGCTGGCATTGTCTTTGCCGAGGATCTTGAGAAGACCAAAGTAAAAGGCGATGGTAAAATTGTATAAATAAATTTGAATTCGTATTCTTTTCCAAATATTTGGGTTTCCATTAGTTTGACTAATCGTTTCCGTTTTCTATTGCAGCTTTCATGTTGATGTTGAGCCATGCAGCGCTTGTCTCTAACTCCATTCTCTACTTCCCGGACATAATGCATAGTTTACTGCGGAGAAGCCCGGAATTTGAAACTAATTTCAAATGGGTTATCCACTTTAGCGTATCATCCAAATTGACTCAAAGTAAAGTTCATCTGAAGCTTTTCGATTTGGTATGAAAACATTTTAACCAAAATTCAGAAATACTTTGTGTTTTGCTATATATTAGAATTTAATATGTATATTTTCTGCCGGATTTAGGCTCAGCAGGAAATTGGGCTAATTCCGAAAAAACCAAACTACAAAAATCCATTCAAGAATCTTAAGACCTTAACAACAACTCCAGCTCCCACGACGAAGAGACCGAGGAAACGTTTCGAGCCTCGTTCGCGAATGACCAAAACTCGTGCGGAACTCTAATCTCACCTGATGAAGTCAGACCGATACACTATTCATCCGTATTATCTCGTACATAGCGTAGGTGACGGCTGAACTTAGTATTTAGCAATTGGAGATCAATTTTGGTTCTTGGGTACAAATTGATCTGAATTCGAACGATTTTGATTGATGTCTGTAAGTCATGTTGTGATTCAGAGAGGTTTTTAACTATCCGGTGTTTTGTAACTTGTAGCGAAAGTAGGCCTTAAAATTCTTATATTTATTTACATAAATGGATAGATATAGTTAAGTACATAGATCTTAACCACTTCATCTGATCCTTGTGATCTTTCCACATTCCAACTCTTATTGTACATTTGGTTACTCAACTATTGATTGCGGGTGCTGTGACCAAGAAACAAGTTCATTTCACCAATGCTTGAAATTACATTTTATGGGATATTTTGTAACTTAATTGAATAAACCGAAGCGAACGTGGATTGTTTGTACGTTACGGCATTCAACTTTGTAGTCGTTCTGTCAATCACATTTGTTGCTGCTGATGATGGCAGAGCATAGACCAATGAAGCTCGTATTCATGTTTATTTAATTCTCCTTTTATGCTAATTTGCCGCCAGAAGTATTGAATTACTAGCAAGGATAGCTTACTCGGCTGAGCCAGTTGCATGCGATATTGGTAGGGAAGGCATTCATATGCAAAAAACATTTTTTCGGGAGCTCGCTGTACAATTTTTATGTCAAGATCTCCACGATTCACATTGACCTGGGTCCAATAACCTTTTAGATTGCATATTTTAAGGATTAAGTACATGCGAGCATTTGCATATTTTGACGTTTTATTATTTTTTTTGCATACTTTGGAGTTTCGGAGCATATTTTTGCGCTTTACTGCATATTTTGACATTTTTCGTAGGTAAAGTCTCAATTCAATTCCACTAATTTTTTTCGACTAAGGTTTTTGCGTATTTCTGGTTTTTGGTTTTATCTACATAGTATTGGAAAAGTCCAAAATTTTCACAGAACGCTCATAATGCGATATTTCTCAACAATTCTTACATTTTTTAAAGTTGTTTTAACAGGAATTTACTTCATCGAAATTCAAATCGGTATTTTTGCATACAAACTAGTTTTCTGTTGCATATTATACATGTTTGTTGCATATTTACGACATATTTTGACATTTTTGTTGCATATTTCCATCTTTTTTTTTAGTTCATACGACCCTTTCCTTAGATATTGGTCTTGCCGCATCATAAAGCGCAGTTAAAGTTAAAGCTCATACACTCAAAATAAAAGTATACGAACCACTGCATAGCGTAACTGGGACTGGAAAACAATACCAATATCTTCTAGCCACATAAATACACATAACATTTAACGAAAGATTTATGTACGAGCACACATGCAATAGGATTATGCTAATAATACTCGTAGAATAATATCTCAAGCCAAAAGCCAAGCTGTCCAAATGAAGCATCACAGCTAATCTCCGGCCACCTTCCGATATTTGTCATTCCTGCTCTCACATCTCACATACTCCAGTTCCAGAAAGAGACGCACGAAAGTCAGTTAATTGTTTGTATTATTTCCTATCTTTCCCCTCATTATCGCTCCTCGTTGAATATATAAATTAATCTTCCATGCAAATTCAAGGCAACAAGCCCGCGACTCATGCAAAGAAGAGTTTGTGTTTATATTCAGTTCAGTATGAAGGAATTCCTGCCATCTCCTAGTTGTTTGTGTAGCAGCGTAGTGAACCTGCAAATATAGTTATATTTATTTATACAGAACTGCTCCCTGAGAGTTTACAAAGATTACCTTGAGGAAAACAAACTCAGTATTTTTTGCATCCACTGGGATTGGGATTTAGGATTTAGCTTAAGTCTAGACATGTAAATCTCTAGAAGCTCGGAACCAATAACACACTATTAAACTGATACACGTAAGTAATCCAATTTTACTGTCAAATGTTTGAAATAATCTTGGAATAGAATCTATATAACGGCGGAATCTGGAATATTCGGAGTAATCGTTCCACACGTACATTCCAATAGTTCATTTGTGCAAAATAATCTCGTGGAAGTGGAAATAAGGTACAATAGACGTCGTCATCGTTAACTAACTCACTACTGTGTGCGTCTCTTCAATCTACAATAATTACACATCTTTTCAAGTACTTTCTGTGGTTTTGCATGGTACACTCACTCACTCGAACTTCATCGGCATACCTGTTTGTATTTGCTACAGGGTTCAGCAAATAGAGGATAAATCCCTTTATATCAGTTAAATTATCGCCAGGCTTTATTTCTGATTAGTGTTGATGGTACAATTAAAGTTGAATTCCATTCCGGATCGATCAAAGCACTCCTCGACGAGCTCTGTGGAAAGTGTTCGCTCAAATTCTAAATTCTCATTGACATTCAATTCGATACTGTTGACGTTGACGATTTGGATTTACAGAAGCCCACAGGTGTGTCCCTTGAAATTGACAGCTCTCCATAAAGCTGCTTGGGGATCTTCAGCCATAACCATTAGTCATCATGCCATCTCGGAGAAACGAAGGAAGTGTCTTAATGGCGTGTCAATTTGTATTTTAATTAATGCATTTAGTACAATTATTTCTGGCGGAACTGGAATATACTCCGACAATAATCAAAAATGCAGAGTGACAGTGTAATTAGCTGATATGCTGCTTTTGGAGTGCTGAAAAAGGAATTGTGCGAATATCATCTCAAGCGATTCGAATTGCCTTGCCAGACGCGTTGGTCGGAAGTCAGAAATATAAATGTCTACCCATGCTGCTCAAGTGTATGACAACAACGTGGACAGCGTGAAGTTCACCACCACCGTAGTGAAGTCACACAAGTAAATAGTAAATCAGTTTCATCAAAATTATTATGTATAGAAACGACAGGCGCCGTTATTCTCAGAAGGAATTAAGACCTAAAAAGGACTACTTAATTGCAGCGGTGCTGTGCTAATATATAGCACCGATCGGAATCCGGCATGCGCAGACATTGTGTCATAGCCATCGCTTGTGACCGCGACCCAAACACTCGCCGTGAGCCCAAAGCTGTGTTCTTTTGCATTGCAATTTGCCAAATATGCAACAGGTCCTAGAGACCCTTACCTTACATATAGGTCAGATAGAATAGAAAGTGCCATACCGTTTAGTTAGTAGCTGAAATTCTGTTTTGTTAAAAAAAAAAAAAAAAAAATTGGTATAGAAATGAATATAAACATATATTTGTGAAAAATGCCTCAATTTTTATGATTTCTGGGTTTTGTACTGGAGGGTTGGACTATCGGCTTCAAAATTCAAATTCAGTTGATATTTCCTTCTTCCTGAATAATTTGGCTAGTTTACGATGTGTTCGTAGTTCGTATCATTAATAGTAGACTTGACAAGACAAGATGCTTGCATATCGAATGGCATGGCAGTTGCTCATTTCCCAGCTTACAAGTGCAGGCTCTTTACTTCAAGAACGTAAATCGTTAATTCCGACTTGAATTCTGATTATGCTAATTCTTTTATTGGTTAAATGCGTGGACACGGCCGGGCCGCTGCATAGCCTGTCGAATGAAAAAATGCAGCTCATAATCAGAAGGCCCAGCCCCAAGATAGCTTCATTTGATATTGATACACAAGTTTAATTTTTGTTAGTTGAGGTGAAACCCGAGCTTGGCATCCTGCTCGGCTTTTCTTATTCATACATCTATGCATAGTTACAAGACAATTCAGAAGTGCAGATCCAAAGTTAAATTCTGTTTCAGTTTTAGACATTAGCTAATCCTAGAATTTGGAGTATTTGGGGTTCCAATCCAATAATCGCCGTTTGAATTTTATAGCTATTGGTTGTGTGTTTTGTGCATCTGCTTGCACTGGACTGGACTCTGCTTTATACATATTCAATGGTGTTCAACACAGTTTGATTTTGATTATTTTTTGTTGAGTTGAATTGTGAATTTTAAGAAAACCCCATTCCAAATTCCAATATTGTGTTTGTGTTATGGCTTGTGGCCCCAGCTCTTTGCTCAATCAGCTTCCCATAGATATTATGGCCCTGTGAACATTTTTAATTACCATTACTTAATTTCTTAGCGTTACGTAAATTACGTGATTATTGAACCGGAAATAGTACACTACACACACCAGCATACAGAAATTGGACACAGTTTTATTATACCCATGACACTTTTATTGTGCACAAAAGTTTGGCGCCCAAACGTTTCTTGTTTGAACAGTGTCAAAACTAAACACAGAAGAGCACCAAAATCAAAATAAGGCGAAAATGAAACGAGGAAGAACAAAGAGCAGGACGGACGTCAACGTTTGACGCTCCCCGGCTTGTTTTCCGCAATTAATATAATTTTAAAATTTAAACGTTTAAGTCGAGGATAGGTTAGGATAGTCAATTTCCGTCTGTAGTAGCTTCGGTTAGGTGTTAGGTTCGTAATTCGTAAGTTCAACGCATCGCAATTTGAGAGTTGGCACTCGGCCGAGGAATCGGGATTGGGAATGCCGGGACAAAACGGTCCGAATATGGTTCTGCTCGAAGATGTGTTTTCCAATTCGCCGGGAAATGGAGGGGATCTGAGTACCAACAGCAGTTTGTAAGTCTGTCATTCATCAGTCACAAGTCACAATTGGTATTTGATGTTTTGCTTGGCAAGTAAATCACGTCAGTTCCAAGTCATTACATTCTGCTACCTCCGACCTCTGACCTCGAGGTTGGTAGTAAATTGCCTTTGTTGTTAGACTTCACAAAATGATTGCAAGCAAAAGTTGTAGGTGCTGCTCCTACTCCTAGAAATAAGCAATTTATTCAGGTAAGCTGTAAGTGTCGGCAATCGGGCTCTAGGTCAAGGTCAAGTGGAAGGCGACAGGAGACTGAAAATATTTGATCTTGTTTATCTAACATCTAACGACATCTGAGGCCTGACGATAGCTGACAGCTGACTGACAGCTGAATAGTTCATCAAGTGTCAAAAGTCAGATGCTGGATTTCGCGATGCGCACCACAGCTTTTGTGAGGGTCATATGTCATTGTCATATTGTTGTGAGTTCTCTGGTGAAAAGTTTCCATAACTGTCATCCAGTACTGGAAAACTACAGTATCGATTTTTTGTCTTCTTTCTCGTGAGTCGTGACCCTTCGCTCTATTCTGACCCAGCCAGATTCATGCGTATGCGCGGAATGAATTTAACTGATAGCTTAGAAGTGACGTGTTTAGTTTTGTTCCTCCTTTGCCTGCTCCTCTTGGCTAGTCATAGGTGACATAGCCTAACCTGCGAAAAACCCAAAATTCATACACAAGCACAATAAATAAACAAAGACAGTAAGTAACGAAGAATCAGAGCAATGTTGTGCTGTGGCATTTGCAATTCGCATTCGCTGAGCATTGGCGCGGAGGTACATAGAATTCATTTGTGTATCATTCATTGGACTTCAGAGCACCGGTTTTCCGCCCGACACCATCTTTCCTTGCTAGTAGTTCAGATTCATTGTTTTATGCGCACATAACAACAGTTACCATAAATGGTTATGGGTCAAACTGAATTATGCGCTACAACTTACAACTACAACTAACGAAATTCATTGAAGTTACTTGCTTATTCCATAGTGATGCCACGGATTTGAAGGAGCAAAATGCGGATTTACAACTCCAGATCAGAAAATGGTCAGATGACTTTAAAAATCTCCGGCGGCGTTTGGAAGAAGCAGAAGATAAAAACAGCTCCCTTGAGGTATTCAATTCACTAGTTAGAGCTTTCCAATCCTCTTGATTGAGATTTATTAATTTCTTAAGTTTCATCACGTATAATGCAATTTCGAATATAGTCCCAGACTCACAACCTAATTCTCGATTTAAGTGTCAATGATTCACAGCTAACAACCTCATGCATGTTACCTTCTTGGAAAATCTAGTTGTTTGAACTTGCAATACAGTATAGTGGACAGAGCAGAGTCAATGGGCAACTCTTTGCTTTCTGAAGGATGCAGCAACACTGTCTTCTGTCGTATTTTCTTTGAATGGCCTTTTCGATTTTGGATTTTTCCCCTTTGTTTTTGGTGCTCTGTTCTAATTCATTATTTATTGAAATATTTCTAAAAATAAACGTATTTTTAGGAACAAAACAAGCTTCTCGCAACTAAGCTTGCTTCTTGCAAGGAAGCAGCGGAGAGAGTCAAGGATGAATTACAACGCGAAGTCTCTGAACTGACAGAATCCTTTGAAAGTACCAAGGAGAAGAGCACTGATTATATTGCCCGCATCAGCCGACAGGAAAAGGACTACCATGAACTACTTGAAGAGAAGGAGGCGCTTTGTGCCTATGTAAGCTAACCTTGTACCGATATTTACCTTAGTGAGTTTCCGCAATTTTGGATTTTAAATATGATTCTCATTTACAGCGGGACAAATCCGACAGCGAGACTCAACGGCTCAACTCCGAAATTGCAGATGCTGCGGAGTACATCAGAGAGCAAGAAACCCGATTTGAACAACAAATTAAGCAACTTCTTGAGAAAGGAGCATCTGCAGATCTTGAGATACGAAGACTAATGAATCTTGTAGAAGAACTGAATATTACCAATGAAGTAAGCGCTCCTATTTCACACACATAACAGTTTGAACATAACTTAAAACTTCTTCTTCATATTGTAGAAGCTTGAACGTGAAAAGCACGAACTTGAAAATCCAGGTGGGGTCTCAATGTTGGATTACACCGTCGACAGCAGTTCGTTAGACCTCAGTGTGAGTTTAAAAATGCATATTTTGACTGTTGTTGTTTAGTATTTTCAACGTTTCGATTCAAATTCATTTTTGAGAACGTTTTGTCGTATAATCAAATGATTTCGTACAAATTCTTTAAGTCTTGAACGCTTCTGTATTGTTTCTGTAGTGTGAAGATGCTGTCCTAGAAATTGATTCCAACTACTCAATGTCCAGCCCATTTCCACGTCCAAAGCTCCAGAATTCTCTATTCGCGGAAATTACAGCAAGCATTGTAAGCACATAAAAACCTACTGTGGCGAGCAATCATTCTCAGCTTCAGCTATCGTATTTTCAAAGTGAGGCCATTCCGATATCCCTGGAATCGCTTTGATGCTTAAATAAAGTCCATTTGTATTGCAGGAGCGAAATCCTGTAACGCCTCTCTTTCTCTTCTCCAAGCCTGTTGTCTGTGATGCATCAACGCAAGTTGTTCAGGTAATTTATTTTCTTTTGTACTCAAGCCAAACTGTTATCTGACATGAAGAGGTTCGTGTGTCTAACCCGTATCTTCCAACTAAAAGGTGCCTTCGCTCAATCCAGTATATCAAGCCTTCCTTAGAATGTTCGAAGTCATTAACAGGGCTCGTCGAGAGATTGGCATGTAAGTTCGTATTTCTTTAATTCTTTTCTGTCTGAATCTGATCATGCTATTATTGATGCTTCAATCTCAAAAATTAATTTTGCATACCGTGAGGCCGATCGTAAGTACGAGAGTCATTCCATTGATTCGTGCGAGTCTTTGAAATCTGTTTCACTGACAAACGTGAAGGAACTGGGCTGAGAACTTGACCACAGGTAACTGAGTTGCATTGCAAGCAAACCATTGGGTAATAGGTAATCAGGGCTGGGCAAAATCATTCAAAATCACCTAAAATTCGCCTTCAAAATCCCAAAATCAAAATCAAGTCACTTTTAGCCGTGAAAATCAAATCATCAAATTAAAATCAACGATGTCTTTTTAATTAAAGTCATGATTTTGAAATCAAATCGTGATTTAAAGTCGCCAGTTCAGCTGAAAATCGTCATTGTTCAGGCCCAAACAACATATTTTGAAAATCAAAATACAAAATCAGGTCATTTATTTCTTCAAAATCAAATTCAGAAAATCAAAATCTTTTACTAGATGACCAAAATCATGATTTTAAAATCATTGATTTTCCAAATCAAATGATTTTGCCTAGCCTTGTCAATATTAATGTCCATATGTACAGCTTATATTAAAATTTTAGTCGAAAAGTTTTTTTTGCATCTTTTCAAGCATTTTTTTCCACTTTTTCTCTTAATTTTTTCCCCATTTTTCTTTTGCATTGAAGTACAGTACTTGTTGATGGGACCCCGGCAAGAGAATACAGAAGTCCAGCTATTTCTGTTTTACAGTTATTTTTTAAGAAGGGGAAAATCGCTTTAGGGTAATTTACAAAATACATTGCTTCGTGCGTCCTACTTAAACATGGCAGTCCATATATGCTCAAGTGTGGAATTTGACGAAAAATATGCAGAAGCAAAGGCTTTGAATATTTGAATTCTTTATGAAGAAACCGATATGTTAGACTCAAATTGTAATAAAACCTGTTCTCCATATGGAGATTTTTACGCAATTAGTTTGCTGCAATGCAGATTAGTTATCGCTTTATCTTTGGTGTAAGTTTCAGCCGAATTCGTTCACGTTTGTAGGGTTCAAGCCTTTTCAAAGATGTGCACTAATTAATGGAATGACCCCCGTATCGACACCTCATGCCCAACACTAAAATTAATCTTAAGTGTTAGGGAATAATGATGTGCCGTACCGTCCGTAATGCCCAATCCGTTTATATTTAGCAATACATTGGGTCTTCACTAACGATGCAATGACTGCTCTAAGTATTATTAGGTCCCTCAACGCTCATTTACCTTGCAGCCTCAATAGTTACAGATTGTCGTGAAATATTGATAGGGACGTTTCCGTTTCCACTGTGCCATTAAGGCTAAGGTGTAGGCGTGTCTGATAATTCCGCCAAGCCAAGCCACTTCTGATGAAGTGTATTATTGTTATTCCATTCTCTCCCCAGCGAAAGTTCTTTTTATGTCAATAGCAGTATTCGATTACGACTTTCTTTTAATCTTTTAGAGTGATATTGAGGGATAATCGGAATTATTAAAGAGAAACTGGGAGAGAGTTGAATGAAAGTGGCGTGTATGTGGGGGCTAGGCAATGCAGGCTGAATATCTATGTTCCTTCTGGAGCCTGCAGCTGCACTGCATCCGATCATCCTGCCTGCGCTTGTGCCTCAAAAGTGAGATCTTGGAGTTGAACAGCATCCAAGCGTCTTTCTACTACTCGGACTCTTTTTACCCGGTTTTGGAATTTTAGTTTCTCCTCAGTACTCACTTCAGTGTGAGAAGCTTGGGACGGAACTTCCAAGGACCTTTCACGGTCCGCTTCAGAATTTCTTGAGTCGAGACAAGTAGTGAGTTGAGTGAAGGTGTGAGTTAGTGTAGAGTTTATCGACATGGGAAACTGCCTAACGTCACTCAGGTATGTCATGCACATTAAACTTGACTAGCTTTTTCCTCGAATGTTGTGCCTGGACTGGAGTGTAGCCATGTTGTAGGTTTCCCTTAGTTTTTCTCTCGATCTTCATACAATGTGAGGAAAGATGGGATCGATAATTTGGTTCACGACTCCAGCAGCAGATCAGCTTCCCCACTTTATTCTACACGGCCAGTTTTCATATGGAATCTCCACTCTGGTCCTTCATGAGCTGCGTCTACGTGTTTTCCACTTCTGCTTTCACTTTCTTCCTCCCTTCACTCCTTTACGACTTCTCTTCGTAATCTATAGTGTGACAAGGTTAAGGTTACAACTTTGCATCCTACATCTTGTATGTTCCGTCCATCACGCCTGTCTTTCTTGAAACTCAGACGTGCTTCCCCAGGGAATTTATAGTTTCGGAACAATTTGTCAAGCCTTCTGCCTTCCGCCGTATTTTTAGTGCATGTAGAATCGGTTTGGAGGAATGGCATGAAGATAGCGTAGTGGAAAATTGTGGGATAATGAGGAGATGCTTATCTAGCAGAATTACAAGAGATTGACTTGCTCCGGCAAGACAACAGACAACAGGAACAAGGGAGATTACAGTTCTCGAGTTTCCGGCCTTTAAGTCGGAAGTGGTGGAACTGACTGGGTGGAGAGGCTGTAAATACATTTAATGCTCTCAAAGGTGGAGGTGCTTGTCGGTACTTCAAAACCAGCCATTGTGGTTTCATTGATTAGGTTTTAGGTTCTCGGCATTTGTCAACATCCTTTTCCTTGACAGAACAGGTCCTCCCTATTGTGCCTTGCATGCCTGGCGCTTGAATGGCTCCCACTCGAGTGACATGCTTAAAATGTTCAAATAAAGTTGTGACTATTGCTGTTTCTGAGGTTGTTCAATTTAAAGTTCGGTGCATTAGCGAAGATGAATCAGCCGAAAGCGTTCCATGTTTTTATCCACGGTTTATTATGGGTGAAAGTTGTCATTATTAGTTCGGGTTGGCAATTTGTCTATGAGGTGTCTGCATGTACATCGTTGATAATCTTGTTGTTGACTAGGCGTGCCAAATATTCTTCCATTTTATTTTCATCGATTTTTTCGAAACACGAGCGTGTTCCTCGTGCTACGAAAAGCTAATTGCCAGTTTTGTATCAAACCATAATCTATATAGTGTCTGTATATCGATATGCACGTGTCATAAACGTGAGGCGTCACGTGGTTGTATCAAAGACTATGGAACGGGCTGTAACCACCTACTGTAACCATCATTCGAAAAAACTAAACCTAACCTAGCCTTACCAAGAATTCGGTTGCGCCTTTCCGACAGAACCTAACCTAACCTAAAGGAACGAATGTTATGCGCGAAGAACAAAATACGCTTTCATATATGCATTTTTCAAGGGATACAATGGATGGTTACAATTTACTTACAGTGTGTGGTTAGCAGCCTGTTCTATAATTTTTAAGTCAACCGAACAAGCCAATTTTGTTATGCTTTCTAATTCCTGATTCTTTACATACCTTTTGATAAAATTAACAAAAAAGGTGACACATCTAATTGATAATTGGACGACATACATGACTTGACAAGGTACATAAACGCTGAAATTGGAGTTGAGTTCCATTACAGTCTTCGATCAGGGCATTTAATGTTTCTGAGATGTTTGTTTACATCTTCCGTGTAGACATGAGTAGTCAGTCAGTCATTAGACGGGATTCTGAACCCCAAATGTATTTTTTGTGTCGTCTGCGTCCTGACGTTTGGAAGAAGTATGTGTGCAATAAGTAATAATAGGTGCGTAGCATAAAGCGTGCCATGGCATGTGCAGTACAACAAACTGCAAAAGACTGGTGATGATAAATGGGAAGATTATGTTTGTATGAACAAGGAACATGTGTGATCTTCCATCCTGAAGCATGCCTATATGGGTAGTGAGACTATTGTCTTGAAATATCTGCGCTACATGTCGCGGCCGCTAGATTTTAGCATCGAATTTAATAATGCATTAGGTTTTGAATAAATTGAGTTGCGCACTAGAGTGCCTGTGGTCTGTGTTTTGCTAATTAATGTGGAGATGCATTTTATGGAACTGCAAACTGCATTATCGCAATGAAAGCTGTGATATTTTAACACCAGCATGAATATATACGGAGAGATTACCAACTTATACCAAAGTTTTCAAAATAGTGGCGTTAGCTCCTAGCTATTATGAAATCGACGTACAACACATTCTTTGTGTTGGAATTTGCTTGAAGCCAGCAGAAATTCCGGAGTGACTTCCTTACCACAACGATATTTGAAAACTGGCATCTTGTCTTTGATTTACTCCAGAAGACTAGCCTGAAATGTTTTATGTCAAAGGACATCGCACAAGCGTAATGGCCTATTCTTGGTGTTAACCGATAACCTTGATTTATATGTTGGAGCTAGTATGGATAATTGGCTATTTTACATAATAACCGGCTAATATGGAAACAATTATTCAAAATAACGTTCATTACCGCTTGCAAATATTAAATCCGATTTCTGTAGTTAGCTTCTCCTACTCAGAATTTTACGCTCTCTCCAATGGTGCAATTCTTAATTCAATCAGGTACCTACGCCTAAACACATTAAATCAACCTACAAAGGTCCAGACAAATCAAATTCATCCATAATCAGGTGTTTCTGATTGAATAAAAAATTTTACCATTGGAAAGAGCGTCAAAAGCTGACTAAGAGCAGCTAATTTCAGAAATTGGATACACATATTTGCAAGCATTACTCAACATTGCTTAGAATTCTTTTTCCATGTTAACCGGCAATAATTTCCATTAGCCAATTCGCCATAGTAGCTCCAACATCATATTAAGTTAAATGTTGCTCCAATAGTTTCCTTTACCAACGTTATTTAGCGAACAAGAGCCAATGAAAATAGAATCCTTAACGAATTTGGGCTAAAAACTATTTAATTGTTCATCCAAATCGATAGTTTCTAGCGTCGGTGTTTTATTATTCCTTCAGTGTCCTATAAATCTATATTTCAATGCAAAAGCCAGGGCATCTTGAGCAGCTCAGTAAATGTAAAATGTATTTTCAGGGCCAGTAAAATTGGTGACGGTGATCATGATTCGACCGATGACTACCGGCTCCAAAAGCTGAACTCTGTGGAGGGAGAAGCAAGTTTCCGAATTTCGGGGCTTATTGAAGGGACTCAAGACTGTGATGAAGTTGTGGAAGAGTCCGAAATGGTTCGACGCATAAATGAAGAGCTTGCAGAATTTCGAGAACAACTGAAGCGAAGTCAAGAGTTGTTCCATTCTCTGGTGAGTCTCTTCTCTGTTCTTCTCTGCTAGCTCCAGATTAGGTATTCCTTATTTATGAGCTCCAGGCTGACTTTGCTTTGCCTTTCCATTGTAATATTTGAGTGTCTTTCTCAGGCATGTTCCTGATTATTAAACCTGCCTTGGCTTTTCACTGGGCGGAGAAGGTATTCGGTTTGTATTAGCGGGGAGGGCTAAGTGGCTGGGAGTTACGTAACCTTGGGGCAGAATACCCGGTTTTTGTGAGGCACGGGCTTTCTTGAGCTCGCCCTTTGTTGTTCCCTGTCTGTTATAAATGAGATGTCGAAACGGGCTTGAGATGTGAGACAGGGAAGACAGAGAAGTGAAGATTGAGTGTGAGCGGAAGCCACACGCCACTATTTGTGTCTGAACCTAATGGGTTTGTCATGAATGAATGGGTTTTTACTTTACGATTTCTTCTTCTTCTTCCAGAGCAATTCGACTCAAAACTTCACGATTACCAAGTCATGTCCGGGATTGGTGGAAGTGAAGGAAGAGGACCTGGTTCCAGACCGGCCTTGCCTCGTTACCATTTCCACTCAGACGGACTGCCTACAAGAACTTGATGCTCAAATTGTCTCCAGGAACACGGACCATGAACTGGCTCCTGAAGACGTTTCAAATGTATTCCAGAAGTTGGCCATAGATGACGGCGAGTCACGGTAATTAAACAATGAAAAGCGTGGCTGAGTTAGAATGATGCGCTAGGCATGGTTCCAGGTCAATTCAGAGAGATGCGAATTTGTATTTACACTGAATACAAATTCGTATCTCTATGGGTCAATTATATCTGGCTCAATTTCATCTGGTTCAATTCCTGCTGTTGAAATACGTATTTTAGTTCGTTCAGAATTCTAAAAAGAAGGCAGTGCTTCGAAGCTTTGACGTGATCTTGTCTTTACGGGGATTTTCATATCTGATTCAAAGATTTTGAAGGTCAAGGACACATGAACAGGGCAATTGACCCAAGAGAATTGACCTTCGAACGCGCTACTTGTACGAAGAATCAATTTTCGTATGAAACAAGTACCAATTTCGCGGAGAAGCTCATTTTTACAAATACCAGTTGGGCTAAACCAAAACTTGGCCAGGTTGGGTTAGGTTAGGCTAGGTTACGCTACGTTAGGTTAGACTAGGTTACGTGACGTTAGGTTAGGTTAGACTAGGTCACGTTAAGTTAGGTTAGCTGATAAACCCCGTCTGTTTGGGAGAAATATAAAGCAAAAAACATTGTTTTGCCCAATTTTTCCAAAATCGAATTGCGTCCAGGGGAGTCCAAACTTCTAAAGATAAAAATGTCAAACGTTTCAAGACGGCAAAGGCTTCTTTCGGTCTCTGATCTTAAGATGCTTGTACACTGTCAAGGTAACCTGAAAAAGACACTTAACTGACCCCAGTCGGCTAAGGCACAGGATACAGGTACAGGTACGTACGAGAGTTTGCGTGCGGAGCGAGAAATCAATACGTTTGACTTTGAAGGAATTATCGCTTAATGTAAACACATAAAGTCATTTATCAAGGAATTATTGACAGTATATAGTTGACATGAAATCGTATACAATTGAACCTGAAAGCCAAAATAGTTAAAAAGCACTCGAAATAGGTGGGAATGTCAATTTATCTCGTCCCTGACCAAAGAGAAAGAGCTCTTTTGACGCTTCGCAGGCTATTATTGTTCGAGCAATTTGAGCCCTCTTCACATCCATGTACTCTGTATCCATGCGAAAGTTAGTCTTGATAACCTGGAACGAGCAAGGTTTGAAATTGAGAGGCAGAAGAGGTTAATCTGCATAATGACTCTATGGACCTGGCAGAAACTGAGGCAGAGTCTAGTAGTAATGGGTTCCAGTACGAGGAATAGTTTTGCTGATTAAGTTGAGCTTAAGTGGCGAAGAGGGAATAGCACAAGTAAGTTAGGTATTAGCAGAGCCATATATTTTTTGTTGCCTATTACAAGGATGTTGTATGTTGTATTGTATTCCGTGTTGTCTGCTTGAGGTTCTCTGCCGTAGTAATTCCTCCACTACTCCTCGTTGGGCTAAGTAAAGGGTGGTTGGTGTGTTACATGATCGTAGTGTAAAAAAATGATTGGAGGAGCAGGCGAGGGAATAATAGAATATGGGGCTATGATAATAGGCTAAAGGCAGGGAAGCTGCAGGATACGAGCCATACCACCACCAGGAACACCATATCATATCATCGTCTTATGAAATGTGAGATAAACTCACCAATAACAGTATTATGAGCAGTAAAAAATGAACGAAACCAAGTTGGCAGTACAGGGCCATATGCCATTACCATACACATACCATGACTCTGATTTCCTTCGAGTGCTCAAACTTAAATTCCTTCCTCCGGTGACTTCCTACTTGTTCTTCCTTTTTTTTAGCTCTTCTTCCCCAATTTAAACTGTTTCCACTCCTCCTCATCCTCTTCCTCTCTCCAGTAGCTCTTTAAGTTTCCCAATTACTCGGATTCCCTCAGCATAAGTCTCGATGCCGCTCTTATAGGTACACTTGGTCTTGGGATTAAAACTAAGGTGTAGGATTTGAAGTTGGGTGCTCATTAAGTCTAATTTTTGTCTGACTTTGTAGCTACAGGGCGGCTGATGCCTTATTCACGGTCATCGAGGAGTCGGAACATGAGGCTGAACTGAGTCCTGCTGCTCTCCACCGAAGAATGAGTAGTGAGAAGGGTACTCGTCCTAAATTGGTCCGAATGGCCAACACGATTGAAGACCCGCCACTAGGAGAAGATGATATTAAGTCTGATTTAGATTACCTCAGTGCAGCTAGTTCCTTGTCCGGAAGTAAGAATCCGAGTACGTACAACAGTCTGGAACGGCCGCTCCAAGTCTCTCATCTTGATGGACCGAACGGGAACGGGGACGAAATGTCCGATACTTGTTCTACTATTAGCGGGGGCAATACAACTTACGGCTCACCCATTTCATCCCCTTCCTCACCCACCTACTGGACTCCGTCTCAAGGATCCTCATCTCAGGTAATTAGGCTCAAGTCTGAGGCGACATTCTAAAGATTTACTAGTACAATCTAATGAGCTTATTCTAGAATCCTGGGTCTTACCAGGAAAAAGTAGCTCAAATTGTGCTACTTACATGCGAAGAACCGAAAGAATTAGCTAATTCGCGTTTTCTTTAGTTCTTGCCTGTCATGTCAGTGTCACCCTGCTACATTCTTGACTGTCCAATTCCAGCTCAGTCAGGCAAAAGCCAGATGGGCTAAACAGCGATTTTTTACAAGTTACCCTTTTTCGCCCAAATTCTTCACCTAACCTAACCTAGCCTGACTTTTAACTGTTTTGATTTTGCCCAACTATTTTATGTTCATTGTTTTTTTGCCCAAGTGACCGACTAGGATCTGTCCGAAGGTGGACAGTGGACGCGGACAGAGAACTGGGTCGTGTGCGAATCTAACTATTTTCGGGTACCAATGTAGTTTGTGATCTTTAACCTTTGAGTTTTGAATATCATATTGATTTATTTATTTAGACAAACAGGGGGATTATTTCAAATTACGATTTAAAAAAAGACTACCCATCAATGGGATTTATATCATGATGCCAAGTTAAGTTGGATTGATTTACGTCAAGTACATTTGTTCAACTTATAATTTTTGTTTTAACCGAATTATATCTTCTTAGGTTAGGTTTTAGAGTTTGCCGTCGACAAGCGCCAAAATAACGTAACCTAACCTAACTCCAAGTTCCAGAATGTAACCTAACTTAAGATTAAGCTCAAAATCGGTTGGATCGAACATTGGTTTGAACCCTTTGAACTTCAATTTGTTGAATATTGTGAAGAACGAAACGACGAATATTCCTATTCTGGTGCTACAGTACACGAAATAATTTGCTATTTGCTTTGTGAAAGCCGATAGTCCATTTAATAATACAGCTTTGCATTGTCACGTGTCACTCATGCCGCTGCCAAAAGCTGCCGATCGATCCGTTGAATCTTGAACCATTTTTTTAAAAATTCATTGCGTAAGATATGGAAAACTTACTGAAACCCGACTATAATCTAATCTTGTGTGACTTGAACAAGTTCTTCCACGTGGATCTTGGAATTTCATTTGAAAAATGAGAAGAACAATTTTAATAGAGCTATAAATCAATGGAGTACCTTGGGATTTAATGATTTATATAAATGTGCTTCTATTGACTGATAAACTTATCGGTTTGTTGAGATAGCAGGAGCCTCTCGTCTCGTACCTTGCAGTCGGAGTAATGATAAAGTGGAGAAGTAGGAATCAATTTATTTCCATTTGATAATACTTTTATTTCTACGTTTTGCGTCAATGCGGTTAAGCCGAGGTCGAGGTGGATGGAGAAGTAGTTGGTGCAGGGAAAGAGGAAGGAAAGGTAGGCATGGGTTTTTGTCATGTCGTGGTTTCAATTAATTGTTGGTGCTCCATGAATGATTTATCAGTAGCTTGAATACATGACGTTTCTCCGACTGTACTATCTATACTCCATTCGGGAATTACCAATAGTCGACCTAAGTATAGACTCTCTTTGTAGTCTTCACTGAAACGTTATTCACGGATTTGGCTAGTTAGTAGGCGGCAGGGTCTGTTCAGTGTATGTTGAGTGTGTGGGCAGAGTTTAAGCGTGGAGTTGGAGGATGCAGGAACAAAGAGCAATTAAATTGAGACTGACTTAATTAAACATTGTGGTTTTCTGGCTTTCTATTAGGAAACTTTGACAAATCGTGATGGGGATAAAACTCCAATTAATGACGACGACTTTCTTGGTGAAGAGACGGACCGTGTTGGATCACTCTCCAGAACTGAAAATCGGTCTCGTAATAGTAAACAGGTGGGTGAGGGGTGATGGTCGACGTTCGACGTTGTTCTGGATTTAATTCACTAGAAGGTGCTGTGCAGTGTTTCTAATTAAGTTCTCCTTGTTCAGAGATCACCAACGTGGGACACTCCAATGCTTCCAATAGATAATCGACATGGGAGCTTCTCAATTGGTGCTATCCCGGATGCTGAACAGGCCCATATGAAACAGTAAGTCAATATGCTTTAGCAGCAACCATTAGGCTAATGCGTTCAACGTTCTACTTTGACGATTGACGTGTAAACGAGACTTTTGTTGACTTGACAAAGTACTTTCATAGGCTAATTGAATATACCTCGGATTTTGGAACTCTGTATTCTATATTGCTGGGAAACCAAACCATCTTAAATTGATTAAGTAATGAACGCCGATTCTGTTTGTTTCTATTTCCATTTTCAACGCTTTGAGGCTTCAAGCGCAACGGAGCCGTGTAATTCGATGATTCTTTTTTTCTGTGCACTCTACCAAAATGTTGACCTTCGATTTCTGCAGTAAAAGCTCGAATATTTAGTGTTTTTAGCTGAAATATATTTGTTTGAGCGTATAATGTAAGGGATGTTATATTGCATGACCTTGAGTTTTCGTGCAATACGCTCGTAGTCATACCGTAAAGTGGGTTAAGCATATGGTCATCAGGGCTGAGCAAAATCATTGGCCAAAATCATCCCAAATACGCCTTCAAAATCCCAAAGTTAAAATCAAGTCACTTTTAGCCGACAAAATCAATTCATCAAATCAAAATTGACGATGTTTTTTTATTATTAAAATCGTGATTTTAGAGTCAAATCGCGATTTATAATCACCAATTTAGCTGAAAATGGTGATTTTTCAGTTCAATAGCCCATATTTTAAAAATCAAAAAACAACATCTGGTCATTTCTTCAAAATCAAAATCCGAAATTAAAATCCTTCTGAGGATCAAAATCATGATTTTAAAAACATTGATTTTCAAAAGCAGATGAATTTGCCCAGCCCTGATGGTCATTGACGCTTTAAAATTTTGGTATGAATTTAGTCGTACAGAGTCATACGACTATACCGACTTTTTGAATGTCAACGGGTATCGCTACATTAATTTTGGGTAGTGATTGCATATGCGCCCCCCCGCTCTGGGGGGGCGCATACTGATAGTAGCGTATGCGCCCCACCAGCGTTTTCTGGTGGGGCGCATACTCTA